>CAOLHI010008149.1:0-12363 GCA_948474755.1 Ctenosaura bakeri | reverse complement strand
TAGTAGAAGATTTATTGAAACATAGTGAATGATACTGTCTATCAGACTTAAAGCTCGAGAAGGGGTGTTTTCCCCCCCGCCTTACACTTAAACAGCAAGTTTCTCCTGAGATAGGTAAAAGGACGAACGTCATCATGCCAAATGGTTCCTTTAAAATTCCAGCCGGAAGGAATGGTTGGCACCGGGGAAAGTTAACAGCCTACTACACTATTTCCCCAGGCTACTGCTATCCTAAAACAACAAACATGGAGGACTCCTGACAACTCTGCAGGGCTGGTGGAAACCCAGCACCCAGGACCCTTCAGTTCAGGGAGGGCGTTGCCTGCTGAAAGGCCTAAACCAAAGGATCTCTTGGCATTTGCTCAACCAAAGTGCCTCCATTTTGAGTTCTGGGTTCCCAGACCCTGACCACATTTCTCCTCCTCCTTCCCTGCTGAGCAGAAGCATCTGTGACTCAGGGTTCGTTCCTGACTGTTGAGCAGAAATTATTTTTTTTTTTTTAATCAACCAGGTATCAGAGTTTTAGTCCAGGATTTGGTATATTCTGACAGGAGCTGCCATGGAAGTTCTGAGGGGGGGTTGGTGCTTTTCTGAGGTAATTTGTGAGGTAAAATAAACCCCCAAAGGGAGGGAAAGGCAGGAGAGAGCGTTGTGGGAAAAAAACACACAGAGGCCAAAAGGCAGGATTGCACAAAATATTCCATTCTCTATAAATATATTCTAGTAGGAAGAGGAGAAAGAAACGGGGCGTTTTAGAACAGCTGGAAGAGTGGGAAGGCAGGGGACGAAGTGGAGTCATTGGCAAACGGGGACATTTTGAGGATTTGCTTTATGAGAGCTCCAAATGTGGCTAAAGTAGGATGGGAAAAGTGGGGCTCATGGCTCATCGCCCTCCAGCTCCCCAAAAAGAAAGGGAAACCCCCCCCATTTTAAAAAAGTTGGTGGTCTTTCGGGGGGACTTCAGCCCCCCCCCAAATGGTGGAAATAGCACCCCTCAAATCAGTACCTCCTTCCCCTTCTGGAACAGGGTTTCCCAAAATGGGCTGTATTTTTTTTTAGGAGCCCTAGGATCCCTATTTATTTATTTATTTATTTCACCAGCAATTTTTACCTCAAGAAATACGTTTGTTGTGAAGGGTTTTTTTTTTTTTTTGCTGAATTGATGTTTAAATTGTTTTACAAATTTGGGTGATGGGTTCTTATTGTTGTTTTGTGCCTTTATAAGGAGTGAAAGAGTATAGGCAAAATAAAAAGGGTTTTTTCCCCCCAATTTTTTTCCCCTGGCCTACTCTGAAAGGGTTGGTGGAAACCCAGCACCCAGGACCCTTCAGTTCAGGGAGGGCGTTGCCTGCTGAAAGGCCTAAACCAAAGGATCCTTGGCTTTTGGTTTAAACCCAAAGTGCCTCCATTTTGAGTTCGGGGGCTCCCAGCACTTCCTGCCACCACATTTCTCCTCCTCCTTCCCTGCTGAGCAGAAGCATCTGTGACTCAGGGTTCGTTCCTGATTGTTGGGGAAAAAATTACTTTTTTTTTTTTAATCAACCAGGTATCAGAGTTTTAGTCCAGGATTCTGAGTATTTCTAACAGGAGCTCCCCTGGAAGTTCTGAGGGGGGTTTTGGGTGTTTTTGTGAGGTAATTTGTGAGGTAAAATAAACCCCCAAGGGGGGGGAAAAGGCTGAGGAGAGAGGTTGTGGGAAGAAAACACACAGAGGCCAAAAGGCAAAAATTCACAAAATATTCCCAATAAAGTTAATAATAGACATAATTCATGTTTTATGTTGTGTTTCCTGGCCTCAAAAAGCACCTGTTTTGAGGCAGGGTGAGGCCCTTGCCTTTCACTCCAGCCCAAGGTTCTCAGGAGGACGTAGGCCTCAGACCCCAAAAAAGCCTAATTTATTAAACAAGCAATTTTTTCTTTTGTTTTGTTTTGTGGCTTAAATTGTATCAATATCTAATTTGCTTTTTTCTCAAAAGGTGTAGTAACTAGGGGACAAAATGAGGACTTTGGCCTCCAAATAAAAATTTTTTTTTCCCCTCCTTTTGAAATTTCCCTTCAGTCCCCAAATTTCTAGCATTGGAGGGAATGAGAAATTGCAAATCATTCACATCTAGTAGTGGTATAAATTTATTGATTAGTTAATTGACCATGTCAAGGAAATAACTTCAAACATTACAAAAGGCAATAAAAAAAGTAAAAGGGAGTGAAGCAAGATAAAAGAAGCTAAAATAAAGTATGACAAAATATAAAATGAAGTAAAAATGAAAGACTAAAGTTGGTGTTTTTCTAAGGTAAATTCTGAGGTAAAATGAACCCCAAGGGAGGGAAAAGGCTAAGGCGAGAGCGTTGTGGGATTGCACAAAATATTCCCAATAAAGTAAATAATAGACATAATTCATGTTTTATGTTGTGTTTCCTGGCCTCAAAAAGCACCTGTTTTGAGGCAGGGTGAGGCCCTCGCCTTTCACTCCAGCCCAAGGCTTCACAGGAGGACGTAGGCCTCAGACCCCAAATAATGTCTAATTTATTTCATTTAATTTAAAGAAATAATGACAAGCTTAAATAATAATTTATTAAACAATTATTAAAGAAGCTAAATAATAACAAGCTTAAAAGACTCATCTCTTGCACTGTCTGAACTGTATTTCTAGATGCTCAATTGAAGTTTCAATTTAATGTAATGCAAGAAATTGGGGACTGAAGGAAAATTTTAATTTTGGAGGGAGGCAGAATCCGTATTTGGGGTGACAAATACACCCCAAATTTCATCTTTTCCCCAGTAGCTGTGCTCACTAATCCTGCATCTTCCCCTATCCTTTATCAAGTCTTATCAGCAAACTTGTTTTTTACTTTCATTAGTATTTTCTTCTGTTTTCCAAAATTTCATAACAAACATAGCATAGGAAACATTTAAAATAGCACTCTATACAATCTGAATATTTAACATTGTTTTAGTAAAACTAGTAACTTTTTCAGTGCTATGCAAAACCCCACTGAATATGCTGTGACTTATCTCTGTGTGAGTAGCAGCAAAAGTTTTATCAATAATTGCTAATATTAAAAATATAATTGTTGCCATTGTTGTGTGTCACACATTCTTGTGTGGAATGACTTGCCAGAAGAGATTTGACAGCAGAATACGCTCTCTAAATTAAAGAAAAAATACTTAACACCTATCTCTTCAGGCCATTTTTAACTATGAATTTTACGCTGATGTAGTTTAAATGGTTTTATGTGTTTTCAATGTATTTTAATGCATGATGTGTTTTTAGTTCTATTTTAATTTATGTTGTAACCCATGTCAAGCCTTGGGGAGAGTTGGGTAAGAAATAATAATAATAATTACATAACTAATATTAATTAATTATAGTAATATTAATGATATTATAATTTATTAATATGAATTGTGTTGTTGTTGTTGTTATTTTCCAACTTACTGCAACCCTAAGGCAAACCAGGTTTTCTGGGGCGTGTCTGGTGCACCCAAGGTCACCCAGTGGTTTGCATGGCTGAACCACTACCCAACGCTGGCTTTCTAAAAATATAATTACCAAGCCCCAAAATTCCTTATTTCAAGTGTGTGTTAATTGAGAAAGTATAGAACAGGAACACAGATCCAGAAAGCCCAGTATGTATTCGTATTATTTGTGAAAAGCGGTGTTTGAGGAGAGCTCAGCCATCTGGGTAGATATGAACATAGAGAAAGTATGTGTCTGGGACAGGGTTGGTAGATCTTAGGGTCTGGGTCTCTAGTTTTTGTGGGTCATCTTCGGGTTGGCAACAAGGGCACAAGTTCTCCACTTTGGGGGGGAATCCCAGCTCTAGGCCAGAGGAAAGAAAGGACTGTGTGTAAATCTACAGCTCAGCTATCGGAGCAGCAGTTTGCTACCACTGGCAAGGTATAATTGATTTCTTGCTACAACTTGCAAAGATTTAGCCTCCTTCTTCTTCCCCCCTGGCCATTGTGGGTCCAGGACTCACCTTCCACTCTGCTGTGCACCTGCCTTCTGGCTGGAAGCAAATAAATGTTCCTTCTCCATGAATAAGTGAGAAGGAACAATCGCCTCCTTTTAGCTTGATCTGGGTACACCCTAGACGTCAGCTAAAATTTCCTTCTAAATTCCAAGAGGGAAAATACATTCTCTTCCAGGTTTTGAATGACAAGCTTTGGGCAACTGTGGTTGGTATTTAATGCATAACGTTTAATGACATCAACAAGGGCCGTTGTCCCTAATTCTCAGGTTTTCAACCAGAAACTATAGGGCCTAGCAGTCCTAGTCCAGGATGTAATGTATGAACGCTCTCTCAGCCTTCCCTCCTCATCAGACTGATGCACAACCCAACATTTTTTCTTTTGATCCCCAAAATCAAGTTTGCAAGCTGTGGAGTTTGCTGTTTGTTTGTTGAATTTATACCTTGCTTTTCTCCCAAAGGTGACATCCACTATTGATCATTTATTTGAATCTCAAAGGAGTTGCTGACACAGGATAGATCCAGATGTGCCTGCTTGGGTTTGTGAAAAGATTTTTGTCATCAGCCTCTTCTCTCCCTCTGGCTACAGGTGACTCAGGCGTCGGAGCGACTGGATGAGGCCTCCTTCCCGGAAGACACAGAATCAGAAGCGGTCCATCTGCACTGGAGAAGCTACGCTGACCTCTCTGATGTTGAGGATCTGCTGGCGGATGAAGCGTCCGGAGGTAAGGAGGAGTGTCCAGTTGGGGAAACATTCTCCTTTTGCTTCCCCACAACTGGAAGTGAATTAGGGAATCATAGTATCTTAAAATTGGAAGGTACCCTAAAAGCCATCTAGTCCATGCCCTGACATGAAGGAAATCAGTCCTGAAAGATGCCCATCCAAACTCTGTTTAAAAACCTCCAAAGGTTGAGAAGGCAGTCCTTTCCCCTCCTAGACAGCGCTTGCAGTCAAGAAACTCTTCTTAACGTTTAGGTGGAGTCTCTTTTCCTGTAATTTGAATTTGGCTCCAGCTTCTCCATGACATCCCTTCAGACATTTAAAGATGGCCTATTATGTCACCTCTAAGGCTATTTCCACACAACACTGTCATAGTGCTCTTATTCCACTTTCAATGTCCGGTGGAATTCTGGGGCTTCTAGTTTCCTGAGGCCAAAGAGCTCTCTGGCTAGGGGGTTTTCTAAATGGCCCTTCCTAAACTAAACCCCAGAATTCTATGGGATGTTGAAAGTGGAATAAGAGCACTACAACTGTCAAGTGGGGGAAAGGGGGCCAATTTTCTCTCTCCTCCAAGCCAAACATACCCAGCTCCTATGTCAACTGGGGGCCGGGTTCACTCCACTGCAACTTTATAATCCAAAGATTAAAAGAACTGTCTGAGAGACTGGAATCATTTTTTTTTCAGCACCTTGGGTAGCTCTTTTAAATTTTGGAATAAAAATTGCAGAGAATTCACCGCACCACTAACTGGTGAGAGACCAGTGGCTGAGGGCTGTGGCATTCCTAGGATACATTGCTCCACCTCATTCAGGAACTGGACACAGTTATAGTGCTCCTATTCCTTTTTTCGACTTCGATTCTGTGATTCTTCACCCAGCCCATTACCTCCTCCAAGCAGTCATTCAGGGGGAAACATACCATCCTCAGCTGTTTTTGAAGGCATGGATAAATATACCGGTGTGTCATCAGCATGCTGATAGGACCCCCCCCCCACACCTCCAGATGATCTCTCCAAAGGCTTCACGTAGATGTTAAGAAAGCATTGGGGAGCTGTAAGCTGTTCTGGAGGGGAAGGAGCGGGGCAGTCATGCAACCAGGAAGACAGCTGGGGGAAAACAAAGGGGCGGCGAAGAGAACTTCTCGCGCAAAAACCTCCTTGCGCGAATGGCACCCTCCACTTCCGCGATAAGGTAACGTGCGGAAAACGCCCAGGAGTGGTTGTGCGCAAGCGTGAGCCATGTGCTTGCGTCCTCCTTCCCCCTGTTCAGAAGGGACTGAAATCACTCCCCTTCTCCACTACTGGGAGAACCTCCTGCCTGACGGGCCAGCTTGGGGGGATGGCAGCAGCACGGGGGACAGCCCCCCTCCTCACCACGGCCCCTGCCCCATTCGCCATGGGGGGGGGGTGCTGCGGAAGGGCTGGGGTGCCGCAAGGCAGTGCTTTTCGGGGGGGGGGTGAGCTGCGCCTGGTGCAAAAGGCAAAGGCACTGGGTTTCCCCCCCCCCCCGGGCAGGGTCTGGAAACATTTTCCACCCCTGCCCTGGCAGGGGAAAACGAAACGAAGCAGAAGCAGACCCTTTGGGGGGGGGGGTTCTCGGATTTTTTTGCCATGGGAGACGTGTGGCCCCCCTTTTCCCCTCCCTACCGGCCCCGTCTCTGTTCCTGGCCGGCGGAGGTGGCCTTTGCCAGGGGGGGGCATTGTAAATAATAAATAATTTTATGGTTGGGGGTCAGCACAACATGGGAACTGTATTAAAGGGTCACGGCATTAGGAAGGTTGAGAACCACTGATCTGGAACCTGCCTGAGAGGTGGGATTGGAACCACTGCAACACAGTGCTTCTGATTCCCAACACCTCCCCCAGCTGTTTAAAAAAGGATACCACAGTCGATGACATTGACTCCCACTTTTGATAAGATAGAGGTCTGGTCTTACCCAAAAAAGGGGGGGGGCTCTTCTCCTTTTTCCCTTCCCCTTTCCCCCATCCCAAAAATTTTTTTTGCTTCCGAGGCTCTCTTCTTGCAGAAAAGGGAGGCAGTGGGACAAAGGGGGACTGCAGATATGTTCCAGGGGTAGGAAGGAGGAAGAGCCCCCCCACTTTAGGGCCAAGCTGGAGAGTTTTGGAGGGCCGGGTTTGGGGGGTTGTGTTACTGGTGTGGACGCAAAATTTCCCCCTTTTTCCCCCCCCCTAAAAAAGACATCTTTGTGGCTTCAGCTGCTTCAGCCTCCTCCCCCCTCTCTGTTGCGTGGAGACATTGGGGAGGCGTTGAAAGGAGAAATATCTTTGCTGGTACCTGGATGGGGGCGGTTTTGGCTGTTGCCTGGCTTGGGGGGTCCTTGTGGGGCATGAGAAGGGGTGAGGGTTATTATGAGATGCCAGAAGGCAAGAGCAGCCATGAGTGGCAGGGAATGGAGTTTAAAAATGGGTGGAGAGGACAAGGTAGACGTGGAGGAGGAGAGAGTTTCTGCCTGTGGGGAAATTTTGAAAAAGAGGAAGAACCCCCCCAATTTCTTTCCTGGAAACGGGGGGATGGGAAACTCTTGAAGGATTTTCGCAGGAGAGGGAGAAGACAAGAGGCTGCTGCAGGGAAGAGAAAGAGGGGGCCCGGAAGTGTTCATTCTCCTCCCCGGGGGGGGGGGCGTGTGAGGCTCTGAGGCTGGCATGATCTGGGGAAAGGAATGGGGGTTCAGGTTAAATATAAAGCCCCCCTTAAAAATATTGCTTTGAAGATCCTTTTATCTCCCTTCCTTCTCCTGGCAGAGCTCTCTTAGGAACGGGGTGGGGGAAGGGGGGGCCCTTTTTTTTTTTGTCTTTTCACCTCATTCCCATTTGTCTTCCAGGAAAAATGATAGCTTCCCCACCTTTTAACCAATTTTCTCTGCGGACACATATAGATCTGGGACTGGGCTGCAGTTTAAAGGAGGGGGCCCTAAGTTAAAAGACTTTATGAAATAAAAATACAGAACAGTAACCCCCAAGGAAACACCCTTTGGGGGTTTTGAAGGTTGGGACCTGGAGTGTTTTCTGTAGGGGTAGAGTCTGGGTTTGGGGGGTTTCCCTTTGAGTGAAAGAAAGGAAACTCCCTTCTTTTCTCTCCAATCCCTAAAAGAAATAGGCTTCTCCAGCTGTGGGGAACCTCCTCTCGCCTTTTAGGGGGTCTCTGTGGGACTGTGGTATTTGGGAGGGCTCTTGGGGTGTTTCTTGGGCTATGTGGAGGGGGGGGGGGCAAAAAAAAGGGGATTTAAAAACCCCCGGGGCCCCTTTAGTCCCAAAAGGAAAAAAAATTTTGAGGGGGAAAAAGGAAGGGGAAAAAGGGGGAAAAAGGGGGAAAAAGGGAAGGGGGGGGTTGGGGGTTTGGGAAATTCCCTTGCCTATTTTCCTGGGAAGGGAGGGTAAGGGGTTTTAGACCGTAAACATGGTTTACAGTAATGATAGAACAAAATCGGCTTTAAATTGTGAAGAAAATGGACTGTTCTGCAGGATTCTATAAAGGGTCAATGTAACTTGTGGTTCTCTTTCTTAGTCCACAAGCTATTCTGGTTGGGCACCATAAATCTGCAAAAAGCATGTTGCTGCCCGGTTTACAGCCTCATCGTTGGGGGGTGTTTTGTAGTCAACTATAAAAGCAATCCCAAAAACTATGCTGCTATACAGTTTGAACTCTCATACTCAGAAACAAACACAAGATGAACAGCTGAGGAATGTCAAAACTTTTTCAAAAACTTCTTCAGTTGTTGTTAATGTTGCTATTTTGTTCAAAAAAAAAAATATGGCAAAATACCTAGGAAATGAATTAGATAATGCAAGACTGACAAACGCAAGAGCTGCTTTTACAAAGCAGTAACATACAATTAGAGCAGAGTCTTTTGAATGCTATGTGAATATCGTGTTAAAAAGGGAACTTAAATAGCCCAAGTGTGGAGGTTGTTTGGCAGAGAAACTCTCAAGAAACAGCTGAGGTTTAAGTGTCCATTAAGAACATGTGGAATAGCTTTTCCTAATCTAAAAACCCAAATATCTTCTCTCCTTAAAACAGGGCTTTCCAAATGGTGTGCTGTGGCACATTAGTGTGTCACCTACAATCTTTGGGAAAAAGATGTTATTATTTACAAAACATGTATTTTTGAAACTATATGGAAGGTTTTATGGAGATGTTGTGTCCCCATACATTTTGTTCTATAATTTCCAAAAGGTCTTTATCTCTTATAAGGGGTTGGTTTAACCTCTGGTTTGCTAGTAAAGCTAAATTACTGTGTTGCAAAATGAGGCACAATTTAAAAAATGTGTCACCCACATGAGAAGTTTGGAAAGCTCTGCCTTGAAAGAACGGACTGAAAATCAAGACCGGGGTGGATTTGTTAAAACTTTTGAAACACAAAATATACAGGAGATCATTTGATGTTTTACAGTTCCTAGAATGGTGTATCTCGTGCCCCAGTCCTTATTTGACTCTTGTGCTCTGTTAGTCTTGCCCTGAGACATCTGGATATTTGCCCAACGTGCATCTTTTCCAAGGGCAAATAACTGCGTAATAACACGGTATACAACTCAGTTGACAGCGTTTACAAAGAGAAAGGGTAACGTTCGTTACCAGAACTATAATCATAAAGGAGCTCAGGTGAAGGTTGATGCGTTTCCTCAGTGAATTTTTCTAAACGATACAACAGGTAACAACTCCCTGCTCAGAAACAGCTGGGAACACGTTTGGCCTTTTGTAGAAGACACAAATATTACATCACAGCCCTTCGGCTAAACTCCCACCGCAGGCTGAGCCCCCCATCTACGTCACACACTCTGTCTAGATTCTGCCAATAAGGTTCAATTCCTCCTCTGTCTTCCCTGGGCTTCCACGGAGAACTAAGCTTCCCAACACAGCTACACTCTCTGGCGGGCGGAACCCGATCCCCCTTTCTGGGCTCTGAGTGGGTGGAAGGAGCACCCAGAGGGGCTTGGCCTTATATGACTTTTTTCCGTCAGAGGCCCTCCCACACACTACTGGGCTGGCCCCCCTGAGGTGCTATTCTGGTTGCCTGGCAACCATGCTTCCGGTTCACTGGCCCTTAGGAAAAGCCACACTCCCAGGGCTTCATGGCAGGAGAACATCCTTATCAGATTTGCCAACAATACAAAACTGGGAGGAGTAGCTAATGTTACCCTGCTTGCTTTGGACACCTTTTAAAAGGATTCCCCAAAAATGTCAAAATCATCTATTCTCGGGAAAAATTACTCTGAGCACTGCTTTAGCCATGCAAAGAGGGGAGGATAATTAGGAAAATTTTTAAACCCCAAAATTTACAGGGTCAGGCCCAGTCAGAAATCACACAATTTTCAAAGTTAAGTTTTTTATTGACATTGATGTTAAAGTCCCTACAATCATTCAGCCGCACTCACTCCCAACAAGCATGCAAGACTATAGGCAGTTAGAAAGAGGTGAAAGTTAAAGAGAGAGGGAGACATAAGGGCTTGATTTAATACTGTATCAATCCAGAAGTCTTGGGTGGGAGAAAACCCAAACTCAGCCGTGCCTTTGGGGGCCCAGGGGACTTTTCCAGCTTCATAGTTTGCAGATCTGAGAGAACTCCTAACCCAAAACTCCCAACTCCAAAACGAAAACTCCCCAAAAGAAAGAGAAAATGCGCCTATTATAGAGCTGACCCATGTCCTGGGAAACCAGATGGCTGCAGTTTTTTTAAGATGGATTTCAGCTTTTGTAGTTTAAAAAAACAGCCTTACACCCTCGTAGTTTCCTGCAAGATGAGTATCTCATCCAGAGATGGATACCTCAAAGTGTCAAATTCCAGGCTGTTTGCATTGTTTATTTGTTCCCAAAAAGTTTATTTCTCCTGATCGCTGCTGAAAATCCATTCAAGTGGCCTTGGAGCCATTTTAAGAAATTTTACCCGGATGTGACAGAAAACAGCTACTCTTTTGATCTGTCTCCATAGCCACTGCCTACGTGTCCGTCCAGTATATCTCTCTGGCTCACTGTGTTTGATATAAAATAATTAGGATCCTCACGACATAGCTTTTAGGTGTGTTGGGGGGCTTACATTAATATATTGGAAAATAGGAAGAATTTCAAAAGGATAGACTAGAAACCTACGTTGAAATTAATAAAATCTAATTCAGCAGGGAGAAATATAAAGTTTGGGACTGAGACTGTTTTGGTTGCCTTGGTGGATGACCTGTGCTGGCAACTAGATGGGGAAGTGTGTCCCTCTTGGTTCTGCTGAACCTTTTGGCAGCTTTCTGTATAATTGGCCGTAGTATCCTTCTGGGTCACCTTGTGAGGATGGGACTTGGGGACACTGTTTGACAGAGGCGTCATTCCTTCCTGGAGGACCAAGCGCAGAAGGTTGTGCTGGGAGACTCCTGTTGAACCCCTTGTCCTTTGGCCTGTGGGGTGCCTCAGGGTTCTGTCCCGCATGCTATTTCACATCTCCGTGAAACCGCTGGGATAGATTGTCTGGAGTTTTGGGATTTGGTGCCATCAGTATGCAGAAGACACCCAACTTTATTACTCCTTCCCACCACAAGCCGAGGAAGCTGTTTTGGTCCTAAACCAATGGCTGTTATCAGTAATGGATTGGAAGAGGGCAAAGAAATTGAAATTTAATCCAGACAAAAGAGAGGTACTCTTGCTCAGTTGAAAGACAGATCAGGGAATAGGGATTCAGCCTGTGTTAGATGGGGGTTACGCTTTCTCTGAAGACACAGGTCCGCAGCCCAGATGTCCTCCTGAGGACACTCGGAGCCTGGGAGCCCAGGTCTCAGCAGTAGTCAGGAGTGCATTCGCACAGTTAAGGCTTGCGCACAAGCCATGCTCATTCCTTGAGATGTCAGACCTGGCCAGAGTAACACCTGCCTTGGTTGCATCCCAGTTGGATTATCGTAACAGGCTCTACGCGGGGCTGCCTTTGAAGAGTGTTTGGAAACTTCAGCTGGTCCAAGGAGCTGCAGCCAGATTGTTAACTGGAGCTAGCTACAGGGATCACACAACCCCCCCTGTTGCAAGAGCTCCACTGGCTGCCAGTCTGTTTCTGGGCACAATTCAAAGTGCAGATGATGACCTTTAAAGCCCTACAGGGCTCACACCCAGGACCGTATTTTCCACTGCGAACCAGTCCTGCTTTGAGATCTGCTGGAGAGGCCCTTCTTTCTGTCCCCCACCTTCACACACGCATCTGGTGGGAAAACGAGAGAGGGTCTTTTCAGTGGCTGCTCCCAGGCTGTGGAACTCCCCTTCCAGAGAGGACACACCTCCCTCCCTTCTTTCCATACACAATTCAATAGCAATAGCATGTGTATTTCTATACCGCTTACCAGCTAAGTGCTCTCTAAGTGGTTTACAAAGTGTTAGCTAATTGCCCCCAACAAGCTGGGTACTCATTTTACTGACTGCGGAAGGGTGGAAGGCTGAGTCAACCTGGAGCCCTGCAGAGTCAAACTCAGTGTTGTGGCCGTAGTGCCGGTATTTAACCACTACACCACCAGGATTCCTCTTAATTTCAATTAAAGACATTTTTATCTTGGCAGGCATTCAATAAATGATTATTGCCTGACTAAAGAAAGGTGCTGGTTATTTTTAATTGCAATCTGGTAGTTATTTTTAATGGACATTTTTACTTTGTTTTAATTATTATGTGCCTATTTAATTTCTGTTTTCAGTT
>CAOLHI010008148.1:0-17219 GCA_948474755.1 Ctenosaura bakeri | reverse complement strand
CCCTAACACAAACCATAACCCTAACCTTAGCCGAAAATCAGACCTTCCTAAACCCTAGCCCTAAACTTGGGCCTAACCCAAAACCTAAACCTCCCCCGAGCAATAGCCCTAACCTCAGCCCTAACCCTAACCCTAACCCTAGCCACAAGCCCAACCATAACCCTAGCCCTAAATCTAGTCCTAACCCACACCCTAACCCAAGCCTAACCCTAGCCCTAACCCTAGAACTAACCATAGCCCTAACCCTAGCCCTAACCCTAGATATCACACTAGCCCTACCCTAACACTAGCCCTAACCGTAGCCCTAATTCTAACCCTAAGCCTAACCCTAGCCCTAAGCCTAACCCTAACCTTAATCCTAACCTTAAGCCCTAAACCTACCCCAAAACCTAGCACTAACCCTAACCCTAACCCTAACCCCAAGCCCTAAACCTAGCCCTACATCTAGCACTACCGTAGCCCTAACCCTAGCCCTACCCTAACCCAATCAAGAACCCTAGCCCTAGCACTAACCCCAAAACTAACCCTAGCCCTAACCCTAAACCTATCGCTAGCCCTAGCCTTTACGCGATCCTAACCCTAGCCCTAAACCTACCCTAAGACTAACTAGACCTACACCTACCCTAACACTAGCCATCACCCTAACCCTAGCCCTAAATCTAGATCTAACCAAAACCCTAGCCGTAAACTTAGGCCTAACCCTAACCCTAGCCCTAACCCTAATCCTAGACCTAAACCTAGCCCTAACCCAAGCCCTAACCCTAACCCTAACCCTAACCCTAACCCTAACCCTAACCCAAGCCCAAAACGTAGCCCTAACCCTAACCCTAACCAGAGACCTAACCCTAGCCCTAACCCTAGACTTAATCCTAACCCTAGCCGAAACTGTAACCCTAGCCCTAGGCCTAATCCTATCCCTAGCCCTAACCCTAGCAATACAGCTAGCCCTAATCCTAGCCCTAACCATAACACTAACCTTAACCCAGACCTAACCTGAACCTAAACCCTAACCCTAACGCTAGCCCTAACCCTAACCCTAGCAATAACCCGTTACCTAACCCTAGCCCTAACCCTATCCCGAACTCTAAACCTAGCCCTAACCCTAGCCAAAATCGTAACCCTAACCCTAGCCCTTCCCCTCACCCTAGCCCTAACCCAAGCCTTAACCCTAACCTTAACCCTAGCCCTCACACTAACTTTATCCCTAACCCTAGCCCTAACACTAAACCTAACCCTAACCCTAGCCCTAACCCTGGTGCTAACCCGAGCCTTGACCCTATCCCTAAACCTAACCTTAGCCCGAAACTTAGTTATAATCCCAAACGTACCCCTACCCCTTAATCTAGACCTAACCAAAACCCTAGCCCTAAACTTAGGCCTAACCCTAACCCTAGCCCTAAACCTAACCCTAGCCTTAACCCTAGCCCTCACCCTAACTTTAGCCCTAACCCTAGCCCTAACACTAACCATAACCCTAACCCTAGCCCTAATCCTGGTGCTAAGCCAAGCCTTGACCCTATCCCTAAACCAAACCCTAGTCCGAAACTTAGTTATAATCCCAAACGTAACCCTAGCCCTTGATCTAGACCTAACCAAAACCCTAGCCCTAAACTTAGGCCTAACCCTAACCCTAGCCCTAAAACTAACCCTAGCCTTAACCCTAGCCCTAACCCAACTTTAGCCCTAACCCTAGCCCTAACACTAACCATAACCCTAACCCTAGCCCTAACCCTAGTGCTAACCCTAGCCTAGACCCTAACCCTAACCCTAGCCCAAACCTTAGTTCTAATACCAACCGTAACCCTAGCCATAAAACTAGACCTAACCTTAACCCTAGCATAGACCCTAACCCTAACCCTAACCCTAACCTAGCCCTAACCATAGCGCTAAACCTAACCCTAATCCTAGCCATACATCTAGCCCTAAACCTATCTCTAAACCTGGCCCTAACCCCAGCGCTAAACCTAGCCCTAACCCCAGCCCTAACCTTACCCTAACCCTAATCCTAGCACCCTAGCACCCTTACCCTAACCCTAACCTTAACCCTAGCACTAACCCTAGTCCTAACCCTAACCCTGGGCCTAACCCTAACCGTAACCCTAGAGCTAGCCCTAACCCTAACCCTAGACCTAACCCTAGCCCTAACCCTAACTCTAGCCCTAGCTTGAACCCTAACCCTAGCCCTGGCCCTAACCTTAGCCCCAAGCCCTAAATCTAGCCCTAAACCCAGCCTACCCCTAGCCCTAACGCTAGCCCTAGCTCTAACCCTAAACCTAGCCCTAACCCCCGCCTTAACCCTAGCCCTTCCTCTATCCCTCACCCTAGGCCTCACCCTAGCCCTAACCCTAGATTTAACCCTAACCCTAACCTAACCCTAACCCTAGCCCTAACCCTTATCCAAACCCTAGCCCTAATCCTAACCAAAAGCCCCAACCATAGCCCTAATCTGATCTCTTTTTATGATAGAGTTACTAGCTTGATAGATGAAGGGAATGCTGTGGATGTAGCATATCTCGATTTCAGTAAGGCCTTTGACAAAGTTCCCCATGACATTCTTGCATCGAAGCTAGTAAAATGTGGGCTAGACAGGGCTACTGTTAATTGGATATGTAATTGGTTGACCGACCGAACCCAAAGGGTGATCACGGATGCCTGCTTTTCATCCTGGAGAGAAGTGACTAGTGGGGTGCCACAAGGTTCTGTCCTGGGCCCAGTGCTGTTCAATATTTTTATCAATGACTTAGATGAAGGAATAGAGGGCATGCGCATCAAATTTGCAGATGACACCAAATTGGGAGGGGTTGCTAATACGCCAGAGGACAGGATCAAAATTCAAAATGACCTGGATAGATTGGAGAGCTGGGCCAGGGCGAACAAAATGAAATTCAACAGAGAGAAATGTAAGGTCCTACACTTAGGCAGAAATAATGGAATACAGAAATATAGGATGGGGGACACGTGGCTGGATAGCAGTACGTGTGAAAGGGATCTAGGAGTCTTCATAGACCACAAGCTGAACATGAGTCAGCAGTGTGATGCGGCAGCCAAGAAAGCCAATGCAATTCTCGGCTGCATCAACAGGAGTATGGTGTCTAGATCGAGGGAGGTACTGGTACCACTCTACTCTGCTTTGGTTAGACCCCATCTTGAATATTGTGTCCAGTTCTGGGCACCCCAATTCAAGAAGGATATTGACAAGCTGGAGCAAGTCCAGAGGAGGGTGACCAAAATGGTGAGAGGCCTGGAAAACATGCCCTATGAGGATAGACTGAGAGAGCTGGGTATGTTTAGTCTGCAGAAAAGGAGGTTAAGAGGGGACATGATAGCCATGTTTAAATATTTGAAGGGATGCCACGTAGAGGAAGGAGGGGGCTTTGTTTTCTGCTGCTCCAGAAACCAGGACAAGGAGCAATGGATTCAAGCTGCAGGAAAGGAGATTCCACCTGAACCTCAGGAAGAACTTCCTGACAGTCAGGGCTGTCCGGCAGTGGAATCCTACCTCGGAGAGTAGTGGAGTCTCCTACCTTGGAGGTTTTTAAGCAGAGGCTTGATGGCCATCTGTCGGGAGTGCTTTGAGGGTGTTCCTGCATGACAGGGAGTTGGACTGGATGGCCCGTGTGGTCTATTCCAACTCTACATTTCTATGATTCTATGATTCTATGAAACCTAGACGTAGGTTAGGGCTAGGGGTAGCCCTAGCCCTAACCCTGACCCTAGCTCTAACCCTAACCCTAAACCTAGCACTAACCCTAGCCCTAAACCTATCCCTAACCACAGCCCTAACCCTAGCCCTAACCCTAGTCCAAACCTTGGCCCAAACCCTAGCCCTAACCATAACCCTCGCTACTGAGGGAGTCCTCCATGTTTTATTGTTTTAGGATCACAGTGGCTGGAAATAGTGATAGTAGGCTGTTAGCTATTCCCAGGCGCCAACCATTCCTTCTGGCTGGAATTTCAAAGGAACCATTTGGCATGATGACGTTCGTTCTTTTACAACTATCTTTGCGGAGAAACTGTCTGTTAAAGTGTAGAGAGTGTGGGGGGAAAACGTTCCATTCTCGAGCTTTAACGTCTGAAGACAGCATCCCTTACTATGTTACAATAAATCTTCTATTAAGTTTGTTGATCCGTGTAAGAGTGAATCTGTTCCTGACAGAAAGCTTTCAGATGCTTTCAAAAAATGCACCAATTGATGGACCAGTCGATTTCTGAAGAAGAGCAAGGATCTGCAGAATCTGATGGAGCTACAGAAACTGAAGTGCCCCTGGATACCAAGACAAAATTGCGCCTGACCGAGGCTATGGAAACCCCCACAAGCGGCCAAACCTGGGTCTGGGGAGAAAAGCCACGTACGTCGTTGAGACAACGCAGAAGGGCTGCTAGATGGGATACATGAGCAAAAGACCTATCCCTTTTGGAGGAGATAAAGCAAATGGAAACCGAACTGGAAAGAAAAGATGAGGAGATACTCGAACTCAAGACCATGCTACGCGAGATGCGCATCCGTCCCTCGCAGACAGGGAGATCACCAGGAGGAGAACCACGAGCGGCTGTCGGCGGCAGGCACCCCTGGTCCGCCCCAGCAACCAACAGGGCACACGCCAGCGCCACTGTTACTCAGAAATGTGGGAGACCTGAAAGCGACCTTCAACGGGAAGGGGGAGAAACTCTCCTTTTTTTTTGACTATGGCAAACAATTTCATGATTGATCACGGCCATCTATTTCGGGATGATGCGGCCCGAATTCGATCCTTAGCCAGAGGATGAAAGGACTGGCAGCAGACTGGGTAGCAACCTATATGACTCCCGCGCCCCCGAAACTGAAAATCTGCAGCTCTTCATGAACCATCTGCGGAACGCTTTGAAGACCCCCATTTATTGGAAAACACCAAATATCAACTGAAACGAATGAAACAAGGCAGGAACGATGTGGCGATCTTCCCGTAAATTAGAAAACCTGGCCACCAAAGTCCCGTGGAGTGATGAAATTCTAATTGGTTTATACAAAGATGGACTAAATCCTGATATTCTACACGGGTGCTTAATGCAGGCCAATCCACAGACCCTGCTAGGTTGGGTCAGACTAGCTACTGAAATGGAAGGCATAACCCAGACTGTTCAGCTAAACCGACAAAGACAAGACGTGCCAAAACGACAACCTCGCGGTCCCACCGTCCTCAATGCTGAGGAACGGAACAACGTCTCCGTTTGGGCATGTGCTTTAACTGTGGAAAACCGGGCCACCTCGCCAACACCTCCCCGCGGAAACCAAGCTCCGACTGGGACTAAGGGAGCCCAAGCAAGAACCCAAAGGATATAGAATTCACACATCAGACAGCGGCCGCCAAACAACCACTTAGACGCACTTCTAAGGACCCTGCAGCGGCGACAGGAGACTCCGATCCCGATGATGAAACCACCTCTTCGTCCTCATCTGACATAGATGGAGATTCTAAACCTGACTGCGATGACTGGCAAGCGGCGGGAGACATCTGTAAGTATTCCTAAAATTCCCCATTTCTACGCCACGGTTGCGATTAGTGGCAGCGATGGGACTTTGCATGTACATAGGGCATTAATTGACTCTGGCTGCTCCAGAAGTTTGTTACACCCCAAATTGGCCAAACAATTCAAAACTCTTTATGAGCCCTTTGGAATGCCCCATCAAATTAACGCAAATGGATGGGACCTCAATGACTTGGGGGAGTAATTAGTAAAATCACTAAGCCCATCTCATTTCAAATGGACAAAAACAATTACAGCATGCGATTTCTAGTTCCCAAGGCGATGCAGTTCAAATTGGTCTTGGGAATAAATTGGCTTCGTGAATGTAACCCCCAGATAAACTGGACTGCTGGCACTATGTCCTCTTCAGATGAAAACTTTTCTATTCCCCATGAAGAATTGCAACAAATTCCTTCACACTACCGAGACTTACGAAAAGGCTTTCCACGAAAGGGAGGCTGACAAATTGCCTCCCCACACGGACTTTGACTGTAAACTGGAATTAGTTGACGGGGCCACCCTGCCTAAACCGAAAATTTATCCCATGAGCCAAAAAGAACTCCTTGCTCTCAAGAAGTTCCTAAATAAAAACTTGGCTCGCGGCTTTATCAAGCCCTCTACAGCCCCCACGGCGAGTCCTGTCTTCTTCCGAAAGAGAAAAGATCCCAGCGCGGTCCGAGACTGATAGTTAACTACTCTGCTATTAACCAGGTTATTTCCTCCAATTGTTATCCCATACCTCTGATACGGACTGTTTTGGACCATCTTTTTTTCAAGGAAAATATTTCACCAAACTTGATCTTAAAGAGGCTTTTCATAGGATTAGAATGGACCCGGACTCTGAGTGGCTCACCACCTTTGCAACTCCTCTAGGTAACTTTGAATGGACGGTTCTTCCCTTTGGCTTACAATCGGGGCCATCTGTGTTCCAAATGTTTTTGAACACCATTTTCCATGACTTGTTGTATCAGGGGGTTGTAAGAATTTATCTGGATGACATTTTAATTTACGCAGATTCCATGGAATCTCATGTGTCATTGGTTCGTGAAGTGTTACGAAGGCTTATAGATAACAACCTCGTGGTTAATCTATCTAAATGCCAATTTGACACCCCAAACTTTTGATTACTTGGGATATAGGATTCAAGATTGTTACTTAAAATGGACCCTTCGAAGATTAACTCCATCTTGCAATGGCCCGTCCCTAAAACTGTGAAGCAACTGCAGCAATTTCTTGGTTTTGCGAACTTCTACCGGAACTTTATTGAGGATTTTGCTGCCATAACGCTTCCACTCACCAACCTTCTACGGAAACCTAAAGGATCCACTGCGGGCAAGGCGCATAGACTTTGTTGGTCGCCTGAGTGTCAATCGGCGTTTGACCATTTGAAATCTAAATTTACGTCTGAGCCCTTACTCCTTTTTCCCGACAGTACGAAGCAATTCATTGTGCAAACGGATGCTTCGGACTTTGCCATGGCAGCCGTTCTTTTACAACATGACACCACAGGAGCACTCAGGCCTTGTGCTTTCATTTCAAAGAAATTTTCCCCTCAACAAGCTAATTGGCCTATTTGGAAGAAAACTTCAAGGCTATCCATTTTGCGCTGTCCTCTTGGCGTTATTTGCTTGAAGGGGCTCGACTCCCCTTTGAAGTTTGGACTGATCATAGGAATTTGCAAGCCTTACAGTCTGCTAAGAAACTCTCCCCTAAGCAGGGCGAGATGGGCTGAATTTTCCAGAGATTCCGATTTAAAATTGTTTTCAAACCTGGCCGAACTAACCAACTGGCGGACCCTCTCTCTCGACTTCCCTGTTTTGCGGAATCCCCTGCTACGTCCTCCCACTCCAATACCTTGTCCTGCCTCCTCTCTGGCTTCTCAAGTGACTACTCGTGCATTAGCAAAGACAAGGCTTTCTGCCTCCTCTCTTTGTGACTCCGCTCTCCGCGATGCTATCATTCATGCAGCGCATGCAGACTCCTGGCTACCGGCAAACAAGGATAAAATAGAATGGGTTGACAATCTCCCCTTTTATGGCACCAAGGTCTACGTTCCCCCTGCTGCCCGCGAGCAGGTACTTCATCGTTATCATGATTCCAAACCCGCTGGACATTTTGGGTTTTTGAAGACATTGCATGCGATTCGCCGCCTTTTTTGGTGGCCTGGATTAAACCCCTGCGTGCAAACTTACATTAAGCAGTGTGCCACTTGCAACGTTTCTAAGTCGCCCACATCTAAACCTCAAATCCGTCTCCTGGCCTGCTAGCCCCTGGTCGGTCATCGCCTGGGATTTTATCGTGTCTCTTCCCTCTTCACACGGCTTTCATGTTATTTGGGTTGTTACTGATCACTTTTCCAAGCAATGTCATTTTGTGCCTCTAAAGAAACTACCCCGTGCTCACCAGCTGGCTGACCTGTTCGTTAATCATGTATGGAAACTTCACGGACTACCTTCGGTGATAATTTCGGACAGGGATCCAATTTTCACTTCCAAGTTTTGGACTTGTCTACTGAAAACCCTCGGGGAGTCACTCAGAAACTCAGCAGTGCTTATCACCCTCAAACAGATGGCCAATCTGAGCGTGTTAACAAATCTCTTGAACAATTTCTTAGGTGTTTTGTTTCTGAGAACCAGAATGATTGGGCTCCGCTCCTTCCGTTCGCTGAGTTTGCCATCAATTCTGCGGTTCATACCTCTCTGGGAAACCCCCCTTTGAAATAGTTTACGGCTTCCTTCCTTCTCCTTTCCCCCCCTCTCCCTCTCTTCCTCCGCTCCTCCTTCTGTTTCTGCTTGGGTCTCTAAATTTTCTGGCATTTGGCAATCCGTCTCAGATGCTATAGCATCCGCTAAAGCTTCCCCACAAACGTTTCGCTGACCGTGAACGGCAGCCTAATCCCCTTTACCAGCCCGGGGATTTGGTTTTCCGTTCTTCAAAGAACATTTCCTCTCCTTCTCCGTCTAAAAAACTTTCCCCTCATTTTCTCGGACCTTTTCCTGTGAAAAAGGGCTATTAATGATGTCTACTTTGAACTAGATTGTCCTTCTTCCCTCAAGGCTATTCATCCTGTTTTTCATTCCAGTTTGCTGAAGAGGGCACCTTCGCTACTTCTTCACCGGCTGATGTTCCTCAACGCCCCGACTGACTTGCTACTGCATTCATATTACTATTTAGTTTTCTTGTCTTTCTACCCTAACCCTAACCCAAGCCCAAAACGTAGCCCTAACCCTAATCCTAACCAGAGCCCTAACCCTAGCCCTAACTCTACCCGTCAGCCTAGCCTTAAATTTAACCCTAACCCAAAGCCGTAAACCTACCCCAAAACCTAGCCCTAACCCTAACCCTAACCCTAGCACTAACCCTAACCCTTACCCAAACCCTAGCTCTAATCCTAAGCCCAAACCCTAACCATTGCCCTAAACCTAGACCTACCCCTAGCCCTAACCGTAGCCCTACTTCTAACCCTAACCCAAAACCTAGTATTAACCCTAGACCTTAACTTAGCCCTAACCCTAGCACTAACCATAACCCTAGCCCTATCTTAACCCTAACCCAAGCCCACAACATAGCCCTAACACTAACCCTAACCAGAGCCCTAACCCTAGCCCTAAACCTAGCCTTAACCCTAACCCTAGCCCTAACTGTAACCCTAGACCTAGCCTTAACCCTAACCCTAGCCCTATCCTGAGCAATATAGCTAGCCCTAATCCTAGCCCTGACCATCTTAAAATTAATCCTAAACCCAGCCCCAACCTGAAGCCAAACACTAACCCTAACCCTAACCCTAACCCTAGCCCTAAGTCCCTACCCCCTCACCCTAACCCTAACCCTAGCCCTAGCCCTAGCCCTAACCCTAACCCTAGCACTAACCCTTACCCTAACCCTAACCCTATCCCTATCCCCAACTCTAAACCTAGCCCTATCCCTAGCCGAAATCCTAACACTAACCCTAACCCTAACCCTAGTCCTAAGCCTAGCCCACTCCCTAATGCCAAAATTAAATCTAGACCGAACCCTAGACCTAAGCCCGACCATACCCCTAGCCCTAAATCTAGTCCTAACCCAAACCCTAACCCTAACCCTAGCCCTAACCCTATATTTAAACCTAACCCTAAACGTAGCCCTAACCTTAACCCTGGCCCTAACCCTAGCCCTAACCCTAATCCTAGACCTAAACCTAGCCCTAACCCCAGCCCTAACCTTAGCCTTAACCCTAGCCCTAACCCTAGCCTTCACCCTAACCCTAACACTAACTAGACGTACACCTAGCCTTAACCCAAGTCCGAAACCTAATCCTAACCCTAACCCCAGCCTAATCCTAGTCCTTACCCTAACCTTAACCGTAGCCCTAAGCCTAGCCCTAACCCTAGTCTAACCCTTATCCTAGCCCTTACTATAACCCTATCCCTAACCCTAACCTAACCAGACCCCTAACCCTAGCCCTTACCCTAGCCTTAATCCTAACCCTAGCCCTAACCCTAGCAATACAGCTAGACCTAATCCTAGCCCTAACTATAACACTAACCCTAAACCCAGCCGTAACCTGAACCCAAACCCGAACTCTAACCCGGACCCTAACCCTAACCCTAGCCCTAACCCTAGCACTAACCCTAGCCCTAACCCTAGATGTAACCCTAGCACTACCCTAACACTAGCCCTAACCCTTTCCCTAGCCTAACCTTACCCCTAAGCCTAGCCCTAGCCTTAATCCTAACCCCAAGCCATAAACCTACCCCAAAACCTAGCCCTAAACCTAGCCCTAACCCTAACCCCAAGCCCTAAACCTAGCCCTAAACCTAGCCCTAACCCTAGCCCTACCCTAGCCCTAACCCTAGCCCAGCCCTACCCTAACCCAATCAAGAACCCTAGCCCTAGCACTAACCCCAAAACTAAACCCAGCCCTAACCCGAAACCTATCGCTAACCCAGCCTTAATCCTAACCCTAGCCCTAACTGTAACCCTAGATCTAACCCTAACCCTAACCCTAACCCTAGCAATTCAGCTAGACCTAACCCTAACCCTAGCACTAACCCTAGCACTAACCCTAGCCCTAACCCTAGATTTAACCCTACCCTACCCTAACACTAGCCCGAACCGAAGTCGTAACCCTTTCCCTAAGCCTAACCCTACCCCTAAGCCTAGCCCTCAACCTGGCCCTAACCCTAACCCCAAGCCCTAAACCTAGCCCTACACCTAGCACTAACCCTAGCCCTACCCTAGCCCTAACCCTAGCCCTAGCCCTACCCTAACCCAATCAAGAACCCTAGCCCTAGCACTAACCCCAAAACTAAACCCAGCCCTAACCCGAAACCTATCGCTACCCCAGCCTTAACCGCGATCCTAACCCTAGCCCTAAACCTAACCCTAACACTAACTAGACCTACACCAACCCTAACACTAACCATAACCCTAACCTTAGCCGTAAATCTAGACCAAACCTAAACCCTAGCCCTAAACTTAGGCCTAACCCGAAACCTAAACCTAACCCGAGCAATAGCCCTAACCTCAGCCCTAACCCTAACCCTAACCCTAGCCCCAAGCCCAACCATAACCTTAGCCCTAAATCTAGTCCTAACCCAAACCCTAACCCAAACCCCTAACCTTAGCCCTAACCCTAGACTAACCCTAGCCCTAACCCTAGCCCTAACCCTAGATTTCACCCTAGCCCTACCCTAACACTAGCCCTAACCGTAGCCCAAATTTTAACCTAAGCCTAACCCTACCCCTAAGCCTAACCCAAACCCTTTTAATCCTAACCTTAAGCACTAAACCTACCCCAAAACATAGCACTAACCCTAGCCCTAACCCTAACCCCAAGCCCGAAACCTAGCCCTACATCTAGCACTGACCGTAGCCCCACCCTAGCCCTAACCCTAGCCCTAGCCCTACCCTAACCCAATCAAGAATCCTAGCCCTAGCACTAACCCCAAAACTAACCCTAGCCCTAACCTAAACCTATCGCTAGCCCTAGCCTTAACCGCGATCCTAACCTTAGCCCTAAACCTACCCCTAACACTAACTAGACCTACACCTACCCTAACACTAACCATAACCCTAACCCTAGCCCTAAAGCTAGATCAAACCCAAAAACCCTAGCCGAAAACTTAGGCCTAACCCTAACCCTAGCCCTAACCCTAGCCCTAACCCTAATCCTAGACCTAAACCTAGCCCTAACCCACACCCTAACCCTAGCCTTAACCCTAGCCCTAACCCGAGCCTTAACCCTAACCCTAACACTAACTAGACGACACCTAGCCTTAACCCAAGTCCTAAACCTAATCCTAAACCTAACCCCAGCCCTAACCCTAGCCCTAACCGAGCCCTATCCCTAGCCCCAACCCTACCCTAACCCTAACCCTAACCCTAACTCTAGAATTAGCCCTAACCCTAACCCAAAACATAACCCTACCCTAGCACTAACCCTTACCCTAACACTAGCAATAGCCCTACCCCCAAACCTAACCCTAACACTAACCCTAGCCGTATCCCTTACGCTAACCCTATCCCTTACCCTAACCCTAGCCCTAACCCAAACCCCAACTCCTAACTCTAACCCTATCCCTAACCCTAACCCTGGCCCTAACCCTAACCCTAACCCTGGAGCTAGCCCTAACCCTAACCCTAGCCCTAACCCTAGCCCTAACCCTAACTCAAGCCCTAGCTTGAACCCTAACCCTAGCCCTAACCCTAGCCCCAAGCCCTAACCATAGCCCTAAACCTAGACCTACCCCTAGCCCTAACCCTAGCCCTACCTCTAACCCTAACCTAAACCTAGCCCTAAACCTAGCCCTAACCACAGCCCTAAACCAAGCCCTAACCCTGGTCCTAAACTTGGCCCTATCCCTAGCTCTAACCATAACCCTAGCCCTACCCTAACCCTAAGTAAAGAACATACAAAGATTAGAAGAGACAGGGAGTCAAAGCTTCGCAGTAGAAAGTTTCTAGTTGAAGAGGCTTTCAATACAAGTAGAGATCGCTCCCCCTCAAACCAGGGAATTGTTCAGAAGAAGAACTGTGTCCTGTGAGCCTATTCAAAACGAAGCACGCACAACCTTGCAGGCCAGAGGAGACAGAGAAGGAGGCTTGTGCTGGGCAGCTTGCGGGGACTGTACCCTTTAACCCAATAAAACTTACAAACGAATCTGGAAGCGAGGGAGTGGAGAGACTGGAGGGGCCCTCCTTCCAAGAGTGAAGGGAGAGCGGCATGGAGTACTCTGGCATTTCTTCTCTGCTCGCGAGCAGCGAGAGCTCGGTGGAAAGCAGCAGTGAGGAGGAGGAGGAGATGGAGGAGGAAGGCACTGGGTGCGAATCCCAGAGGAAAAGAGTGACGAGGAAAACAAGGGAAGGAGGAAAAGGTCTCTCCACAGGGAAAAAGGTCACAAAGGACTATTTAATTCGCCAATATGACACAGATTTCCAAAGCGTGGAGGAGGGAGAAGGGGCGGAGCGGGAGGGAACTCTTTCAGAAGGTCCCAAATGCACAATCCTTTCCCGAGAAAGGCAGATCTCAGCAGCCTGGACGGAATGTCTCTACACTCCTTGGAACAAAGCGAACAATATTGTTTTGTCAAAAGACTTTGACAAGTACGATACGCTGAAGCTCTGGGGCTACACGGTGGCATACATTGCACTCCCGGGCTCTAGCCCTAACACTAACCATAACCCTAACCCTAGCCCTAATCCTGGTGCTAACCCTAGCCTTGACCCTATCCCTAAACCAAATCCTAGCCCGAAACTTAGTTATAATCCCAAACGTAACGCTAGCCCTTGATCTAGACCTAACCAAAACCCTAGACCTAAACTTAGGCCTAACCCTAACCCTAGCCCTAAAACTAACCCTAGCCTTAACCCTAGCCCTAACCCGAACTTTAGCCCTAACCCTAGCCCTAACACTAACCATAACCCTAACCCTAGCCCTAACCCTAGTGCGAACCCTAGCCTAGACCCTAACCCTAACCCTAGCCCGAACCTTAGTTCTAATACCAACCGTAACCCTAGCCATAAAACTAGACCTAACCTTAACCCTAGCCTAGACCCTAACCCTAACCCTAACCCTAACCTAGCCCTAACCATAGCGCTAAACCTAACCCTAATCCTAGCATACATCTAGCCCTCAACCTATCTCTAAACCTGGCCCTAACCCCAGCGCTAAACCTAGCCCTAACCCCAGCCTTAACCTTATCCTAACCCTAACCCTAGCCCTAACCCTAGTCCTAACCCTAACCCTGGGCCTAACCCTAACCCTAACCCTAACCCTAGAGCTAGCCCTAACCCTAACCCTAGACGTAACCCTAGCCCTAACCCTAACTCTAGCCCTAAGCTTGAACCCTAACCCTAGCCCTGGCCCTAACCCTAGCCCCAAGCCCTAAACCTAGCTCTAAACCCTAGCCCTACCCCTAGCCCTAACGCTAGCCCTATCTCTAACCGTAACCCTAGACCTAGCCCTAAACCTAGCCCTAACCCCCGCCTTAACACTAGCCCTTCCCCTATCCCTCACCCTAGCCCTCAAACTAGCCCTAACCCTAAGATTTAACCCTAACCTAACCCTAGCCCTAGCCCTAACCCTTATCCAAACCCTAGCCCTAATCCTAACCACAAGCCCCAACCATAGCCCTAAACCTAGACCTACCCCTAGCCATAACCCTAGCCCTAGCTCTAACCCTAACCCTAAACCTAAGCACTAACCCTAGCACTAAACCTATCCCTAACCACAGCCCTAACCCTAGCCCTAACCCTAGTCCTAACCTTGGCCCTAACCCTAGTCCTAACCATAACCCTAGCCCTACCCTAACCCTAACCCATGCCCAAAGCGTAGCCCTAACCCTAATCCTAACCAGAGCCCTAACCCTAGCCCTAACCCTACCCGTCAGCCTAGCCTTAAATTTAACCCTAACCCAAAGCCGTAAACCTACCCCCAAACCTAGCCCTAACCCTAAACCTAGCCCTAACCAGTGGGTAACCTAATCCAAACCCTAGCACTAACCCTAACCCTTACCCAAACCGTAGATCTTAATCCTAACCCCAAGCCCTAACCATTAACCTAAACCTAGACCTACCCCTAGCCCTAACCGTAGCCAACCCTGAGCCCAACCCAAAACCTAGTACTAACCCTAGACCTTAACTTAGCCCTAACCCTAGCACTAACCATAACCCTAGCCCTACCCTAACCCTAACCCAAGCCCACAACATAGCCCTAACCCTAACCCTAACCAGAGCCCTAACCCTAGCCCTAAACCTAGCCTTAAACCAACCTGGAAACCTAGCCCTAACTGTAACCCTAGACCTAGCCTTAACCCTAACCCTAGCCCTAACCTGAGCAATATAGCTAGCACTATCCTAGCCCTAACAATGAAACTAACCCTAAACCCAGCCCCAACCTGAACCCAAACACTAACACTAACCCTAACCCTAGCCCTAGCCCTAACCCTAACCCTAGCCCTAGCCCTAGCCCTAGCCCTAACCCTAACCCTAGCACTAACCCTTACCCTAACCCTAACCCTAACCCATCCCTATCCCTAACTCTAAACCTAGCCCTATCCCTAGCCGAAGTTCCTAACACTAACCCTCACCCTAACCCTAGTCCTAACCCTAGCCCACTCCCTAATGCCAATAAATCTATACTGAACCCTAGCCCTAAGCCCGACCATACCCTAGCCCTAAATCTAGTCCTAACCCAAACCCTAACCCTAACCCCAACCCTAGCACTAACCCTAGCCCTAACCCTTTTTTTAACCCTAGCCCTAACCATAGCCCTAACCTTAACCCTGGCCCTAACCCTAGCCCTAACCCTAATCCTAGACCTAAACCTAGCCCTAACCCCAGCCCTAACCTTAGCCTTAACCCTAGCCCTAACCCTAGCCTTAACCCTAACCCTAACACTAACTAGACGTACACCTAGCCTTAACCCAAGTCCGAAACCTAATCCTAACCTAACCCCAGCCTAATCCTAGTCCTTACCCTAACCTTAACCATAGCCCTAAGCCTAGCCCTAACCCTAGTCTTAACCCTTATCCTAGCCCTAACTTTAACCCTAGCCCTAACCCTAATCCTAACCAGACCCCTAACCCTAGCCCTTACCCTAGCCTTAATCCTACCCCTAGCCCTAACTTAACCCTAGCTCTAGCCCTAACCCTAACCCTAGCCCTAACCCTAGCAATACAGCTAGACCTAATCCTAGCCCTAACTATAACACTAACCCTAAACCCAGCCGTAACCTGAACCCAAACCCGAATCTAACCGGGACCCTAACCCTAGCACTAACCCTAGCCCTAACCCTAGCACAAACCCTAGCCCTTAACCCTAGATTTAACCCTAGCCCTACCCTAACACTAGCCCTAACCCGTTCCCTAAGCCTAACCCTACCCCTAAGCCTAGCCCTAGCCTTAACCTAACCCCAAGCCCTAAATCTACCAAGAAAACTTAGCCCTAACCCTAAACCTAGCCTTAACCGTAGCCCTAAGCCTAAAACTAACCCTAGCACTAACCCTAAACCTAACCCGTACCCAAACCCTAGCCCTAATCCTAACCCCAAGCCCAAACCATAGCCGTAAACCTTGACCCTAGCCCTACCTCTAACCCTAACCCTAAAACTAGCCCTAACCCTAGCTCTTAACATAGCCCTAACCCTAACCCTAACCAGAACCCTAACCCTAGCCTAATCCTAACCCTAGCCCTAACTGTAACCCTAGTCCTAGGCCTAACCCTAACCCTAGCCCTAACTCTAGCAATACAGCTAGCACTAATCCTAGCCCTAACCATAACACTTACCCTAAACCCAGCCCTAATCTGAACACAAACCCTAACCCTAACCCCAGCCCTAACCCAAACCCTAACCCTAGCACTAACCCTTACCCTAACCCTATCCCCATCCCTAACTCTAAACCTAGCGCTAACCTAGCCGAAATCCTACCTAACCCTAACTCTAACCCTAGTCCTAACCCTAGCCCAGTCCCTAATGCTAAAATTAAATCTAGGCCGAAACCTAGCCCTAAAGTCCAACCTTAACCCTATCCCTAAATATAGTACTAACCCAAACCCTAACCCAAACCGTAACCCTAACCCTAACCTGAACCCAAACCCTAACCCTAACCCTAACCCTAAACCTAGCCCTAGCCCTAACCCTAACATCAGCCATAACCCTAGCCGTAACCCTAGTCCTAAACTAGCACTAACCCATGCCGAACCATAAGCCTAGCCCTACCTTAACCCTAACCAAAAGCCCAAAACGTAGCCCTAACCCTAACCCTAACCAGAGCCCTAACCCTAGCCCTAACCCTAGCCTTAATCCTAACCCTAGCCGAAACTGTAACCCTAGCCCTAGGCCTAATCCTATCCCTAGCCCTAACCCTAGCAATACAGCTAGCCCTAATCCTAGCCCTAACCATAGCACTAACCTTAACCCAGACCTAACCTGAACCTAAACCCTAACCCTAACGCTAGCCCTAACCCTAACCATAGCAGTAACCCGTTACCTAACCCTAGCCCTAACCCTATCCCAAACTCTAAACCTAGCCCTAACCCAAGCCAAAATCGTAACCCTAACCCTAGCCCTACCCCTCACCCTAGCCCTAACCCAAGCCTTAACCCTAGCCCTCACCTAACTTTATCCCAACCCTAGCCCTACACTAACCATAACCCTAACCCTAGCCTAACCCTGTAAAGACCCACGGGGTTTTCCAGCCAACCTTAAACCCAAATACCCTACCCTGCCTTTA
>CAOLHI010008147.1:0-10938 GCA_948474755.1 Ctenosaura bakeri | reverse complement strand
GGGTTTTTGTTTACACAATTTTGCATCTCCTTTAAATGAAGGCCCCCAAAGGGTGTGGTTGTTGCGGACCCCCCAAGTGGGAATGAATCTCCAGGGGTTGAATCGGGAGATTCCACTTTTAGCTTCGGGGGATCCCATTGAAAGAAGAACCACAGATTTGGAGGAGAAAATTTTTAATCAAGGGCCATGTGGTCTGAGGACTTCATCGAAAAGCAAACCTTGGCTGTTGAAAGTTCTTATCAATCGTTGCCTTGTTGCAAATTAAGTGTGCACAGTCCTTGAAGTGGAATACAGAGGAAGGTACCTGTTTAAAACCATGGCAATGAAGAAGGGGTTTTTCTTAAAGGTTGGTATGCTGCTGCAAAATAGAATCTGAATTGCCACAGACGGAAAGTCCAGGAGTGCGCGGGCCCGGACGAAACGATTTGGATGCAGCGAAAGCCCAAATAAGATACAGCCAGCTATTTGGACACTGCATGTTGTACTAGGGGGGCGTCCAGCAAACAAGTAGATGCCACGGACTGGCCCGGGAAGCGGGAGGAGGGCACTACCACACTGATATGCTGAAAAATAACACTAAGGTTTTTTTCCCCAAAAGATATTTCATACATAGAGCAATTAATTGAGTTTAAGTGATGTGGCGAAAAGTGGTTCCCAACCCTGGAAGTTTAACATCCAAGGGGTGTGCTCTCCTTCGCTCCACACTGTGCTCAGTAAACGTTCCTTGTTTGTCCTTCCCTTACATTACATTGGTTCCCAGGGGTTTCTATGAGTTGCTTTTGGGGCCCCTAAGTGCCCCAAAGGGGAGGGAAAAAAATAAAGCAAAGGCATCCATTACAGGGAACTGGATCATTCGGGGGTGGTGCACGTGTGGTCACTGGAGAACCCGATCCTTTTCATGGAATCCACGAATGGGCGAATTTGTACTCGGGGATCCCTTAGGGGGGTTCACCATGCCCGGATCTGAAGCCATACCAGTCGGATGCCTAACAGCTTGCGGACATTCACCCAAGACGCCTACAAAGGTTACACTTGGAATGTTGGGGCCGCTTTGGGGGCCTTGCCAAGGGGAGTCACGGCCTTACCGTCCGGGAAAACTGGGATCTCGTTTGCTAGAAACTTTGGGAAGCAAGGGCAACTTTAGTGATAAAACGCCCCCTTGTTGGGAGCGCACCAATGGAGCACCGCCACAACCTTACAAGGAACATCGGGAACTGGGACGCTACTCGGGCCTGAAAAGGGCTGTCCTTCGGGCGTTCCCCACTAAGCAGAGGGCCCTAAGTGTACCGAATATATGCCTTTGAACCCCCCTTACCAGATAGTTCATAAAAAAAATGCGTTTTAAAGAAAAGAAGGAATTTACTTTTTGAAATGGAAAATTGGAAAGGCAAAAAACCAATAACATAAAACGTAATCTCGTGGGAAGGAAAAGAGGCCGGAAGCTTTCCTCGAGCCCACCCAAAGGGCAAGGGCTATAATTGCCGGCTTACTGGACCCTGACATTCCCTTGTCCTGGGACCCCACCTCCGGAACTTGCATTCTCCCAAAAGTAGGGAAGATTGAGGGCCAAGGGGAGCTGGCCAGCGTACCCACTGAAAATTGACCTCCGTGGCTGGCAGATAACGGCAACCCCGCCACCGCATGCCCCTCTCGAGTATCAGGCATCTGTGGACCTTCCTTTTCAGGCTGAACCCCCCGTTGCATAGGAAACCGGGCCGCCCTCCTGCGGTTCTGCCGCTACTAGCGACGGGGATTTCCCTGCCTTCCTTGGCCATTGGGCCCTTTCAGAGATGAGAAGTAAATACTTTTGGAAAGCATACATGGGAGTCAGGGAACACTTTAAATAAGTTATTCTAAACTCTAAAATAGCCCCACATCGGGCAACACCTGATTTAAATAAACATGTCACCCGGAAGGTCCAAAATTAAATGGTCAAACGGCCACAAGTAAATGCTTTCCGGCTCCTTGGAATCCCTTCCTGAAGTAGCAACCCTTTTTGGCAGCCATTTAAGGGAAATACATGGGCATTAATACCATCTGCTGCCGGAACCCCAAATTGGCATAAACGTACCCCGATGCATATTTCAGCCATTATTTCGGCACCCCTTACACGCCGGGGCTAGTCCAGGGATTTAACCGTTTGTGGGCACGTACTGATCCCACTCCGAAAAGGATTGCAGGACGTGGTTGCCGGGCACCACCATCAAACTTAGCAGGCATACCCTTTCAACATCGTGGATTGTGGAAGAGTTAAACCAGAGCGGAGAATCACAACCCTTCCTGCCTTCTGATCCCAAGGATTGGGGAAGTTCATGATCGTGACGTGGAGTTTCACTAGACGTAAGGATCCAAATTGCTACTCGGGCGATAATCCATGTAATGGCCTAATGCCCTGATGAAAAGTGACTAAGTAATCCTTCGGAAGAAAGTCCAAAGAGTAAGTGGTTGGCCATGCACGTCGCGCCTCTTCAGTTGGAGCTGGGCCTACACGTTATTTGATTCTGTTTTTGTTCGCCGAGGTTTTAGTCCTTCAAAAATTAATCCACTTGCTCAAATGATGTGCCTACTGATTAAAGGTTGACTCTCACTTTCAGTCCCTGCCAAGGAACTGCCTGAGGGGGGAAATCCTACGGGGGAAAATCCTCGCTCCTGCCCTACGTACCCAGCGGCCACCGGTTCTGTCCATGAGGACACGCCTTCACCGGAACGGCAGCTGCACCCCCAATCTGGTATCCCAAGTAGGGACATCCACGCGGCCCGATCCAACTCTTAGGGCCCTTACCCATTGAATATTCAGGCGGTAAGCCTTCAAAACCAATCACCCCCTTCCTCCTCCCGCAGGTTTGGAAAAGGAAAACCATTCAGAAAATTTTCCAGAGGGAGGGGGCAAGCCTTACCAGGCCCGAAATTTCCCTACAGGGGTCCCAGGATTGGCTTTTCCTTTGGATTTATCCTAAATCCTCAAACTCTAAAAATTCCCTTTTCAAAACAAAAAAAACCATCCTTTAAAAACAGAGGAAATTTTGTATAACATTTTGGGTAATGGCTTCCGTCCCAGCAGATAATATAGTCCGGAACTAGGGCTACTCCTTTGGGGGGGGGAAAGGGTTTCCAAAGCACGGGGGTGGCCGTTGGGGGCCTGCAGCGGTGCTGCGGGAGTTTCATGGGCCTACCCTGTTATGTTTAATTTTGAGTTCTGGGTTCAAGCAGGGCGTTAGGGGCTGATTGCATTGTATTTAAGCCTTCATGCTACAATGATCCTCATCTATTAAAGTTCGTCTATCTGTTGCCAGCCCGAAAAAAATCGGATTAGGGGCCAAAATCCTTAGGGAAAAAATCCCTGGACTCAGCTCAGACTGAGACGGATCTATGCTGTTGTGGGTCCCACTGCCCGACCTTTCAAAGGCGTCATCCCCCCTTCTGGATATTCGTCAAGGGCCGAATTAGTAGTCGCCCTCCATTTTTTCGAAGACTCACTGCCGGCATCCTTTTTGCCTCGACTCCCAGCGGTCACCTATGCCCCCTAATCCGAATCTCCCAAACACCGGACCTGGGGTCCCTTCAAGGGCCCCGACTTCAAATGCAACGTTTTGGACTGATGCCAGGCCAGCCTCTGGGCAGGGCCAAAGGAAGCCTCCTCTCCAGCTGGATCACTTCTGCGCTTGCCCCTGTTAAAAATTTTCGGGGTTTTGTCCTTGGCGAACCCCCCATCACTCCTCGAAAATGCCTCCCTTGTTCCCCTTTCGGCGGGGCCGGCCCGGCGCGAAGGCGGCCAGAAAAAGGGACAATGGGAGAGCCCGGATTGTATGGGCGAATTCTGCAGAATGGGCGGAGGGAGGGTCTGAAGTGGTCTGATGGACCAGGAGATGGCCTGGAAATTTTTTTGATTAACAAAACGCAAAAAGGAGAAATTTCATAAAAACCCATGATTTCCCAACTGGGCAAAGGAGTCAGAGGGCCTTCATAGCCAGGAACTTCGCGCCCTCCCCGTGAGGCCCCCAAAGAGGACCTTCGGGGTGAGCGCCGAAGACACGGCGGGGGCCCCAGGGGCCCGGGACCGGGAAGGCACAACGGCCCCTGTGGTGCGCCAGGTCATGGTGTCGTGTTCCGCAGGGGGAAATGCCTTTGCCCACAATTTATGTGCATTTCCATAGCAGCAACGGGGGTCTTCTCCGACGGTCAAGGGGCCGAGAGAACCCATGGAATTAATGGCCTCCCATTTTTTTTTAAACCCCGCCACTTCCGGAAGCACAACCCGAGCACCGCCAAAATCCACATTTTTGGGCCCGGGCCCTGGAGCCAGGGTACAGTGGAAAAAGGATCGGCTTTCCAGGTAGAGACGTGTCCACCCAAGAATTCCCCAAATTAAGATAAACCGGCCCTTTAAATTCTTCCCCCTGTTGTTTTTGGGAAAACCACTAGGAAAACCCAAACTTTGGAAATCTTGATGTAGGGCGGGAAACAGTAGTGTTTGAATTGGGTAAGGGGGCATGGCAACTTTACCTTGGCACAAAACCATCCGACAAACAGCATAAAACCCTTGGTTTCCATGGGAAAGACCCGGGAAAACCAAAAACCCCTGGTTGCCTTAAACAACACAGGGGAAAACCAAAAGGGAACCCCGGGATATCCAGGATTCTGGGGAAAAATTTTCCTTGGCAAAAACATCGCAGTCCCCCAAAAATTTCCAAAACCCCCCCCCTTTTTTGGGGCCCACGGGTGGGGAAAAATTTTTTTCCCCCCCGGGTTCCCCCGAAATGGAAAAGGTTTAACCCCCAAAAAAGCCCCCCCAAACCCTTGAATTTCCGGGAAAAAAGGGGGGAAAACCCCGGGGGGCAAGAACAGACAACGGATTCAGGAGGACCAGAAGACGAGGCCGAGGACTCAGAGGAACAGGGAGCAACCGCATCCACACCTGGGATGGTGCCGGCCACTCCTGGTGCCTCTGCTGTGTCCGAAGGAGGAGAAAGTTATTTACGATAAATGCAAAGACTAAATTATGGACCTTTCTTCATTGGAAGCATAACATAGGTTACAGATTTTTGAGTTTGGATGTCAATGGGGTGGACAAAATATTTCATTCTTTGAAAAAATTAGATTTGGGCATTCATTGTTTGTCAACTTCATATTTGAAAGCGAGACCAAACACTTTCCATCTGGAAAAGACTGGGAGAAGAACTCATTTCTGCAGGACAATCCAAGAAAAATGGGGCTGTGCCTTATGTAAGATCAAAGTTATGTCCCAAGTCGGTTTTTGTAGACGATGAAGGTAGATGGCTGGGAGTGGAATTTAATATACGTGGGGATAAAAACTGGTGGTGGGGGTTTGTGTCCCAGTCCTGCAGAGAGGAATGTTAATTGAGAATTACTTAAGCTATTAAAGTTCAGGTTAAGCTAAGTATAACCCCAACTCTCTAAAAGTCCTGAACTGATTTATTAGGAACATGGGTAGAAGACACAGCTGGTGACAAGAAAGAACATAAACTGGTGCGACAAATGTTATTAGGAACGAGATTAGTACATGCAAAGGAGGGCACAAATATGGGTGGGTGAGACCTGGCTTGAAAACAGTACGTGCGAAAGGGATCTAGGACTCTTAGTGGACCACAAAGAGAACATGAGTCAAAAGTACAGTGCTGCAGCTAAAAAAGCCAATACGATTCCGGTCTGCGTCTAGAGGAGTCTAATGTCGAGATCAAGGGAAGTAATAATACCACTCTATTCTGCTTTGGTTAGACCTTCACCCGCAATAATCCAGTGGTGGGGACCAGAATTGAAGGAGGATATCGAGAAGATGTCCAGAGGAGTGCGGCCAAAACGATCAGCCGTCTGGAAACCATGAAGCCCTCTGAGGAGCGGCTTAGGAAGCAGGGGGTGTTTAGCCTGACAAAAAGAGGGTCAAGAGCTGAGATGAGAGCCACGCTGAAATCTTTGAAGGGATGTCCTACTGAAGGTGGGGAAAACGCTGTTGTTTCTGCTGCTCCGGAGACGGATAGGATGGAGCCATGGATTCAATGCAAGAGGAAGAGAGATCCCACCTAAACCTCATCAGAAGGTCTTCCTGAGGGTAAGAACCATTCGGCAGTGGAATCTGCTGCTGCTGCTGGAGCGCGGCGGAGTCTTCCTCTGCCTTTGGAGAGATGGAAAGGGTTGCCGGATGGACATCTGCCCAGGGAGGGTCTTGTGGGAGTGGTCCTGCCCGGCAGAAGAAGGGGGTTGGGGACGGGATGGCCGTTGTCTTCTCCTCCAACTCTGGGACTCCATGAAAGTGTCGGGGAGAAACGGAGAGACCGTCAGTAGACGGATGGGGATGGTCGAGACGGAAGATCTATGCAGAGCTTACAGGGATATACTGTCAGGAACAGATTCACTCTTACACGGATCAACAAACTTAATAGAAGATTTATTGTAACATAGTAAGGGATGCTGTCTTTAGACATTTAAAGCTGAGAATGAAACATATCCCCCACCTTACACTTTAACAGACAGTTTCTCCTAAGATAGTTGTAAAAGAACGAACGTCATCATGCCAAATGGTTCCTTTAAAATTCCAGCCAGAAGGAATGGTTGGCGCCTGGGAATAGCTAACAGCCTACTATCACTATTTCCTCAGTCTACTGCTATCCTAAAACAATAAAACTGGAGGACTCCCACATCCTGCCCCACTTTTTTAAAAAAATATATACATAAAGATACACAAAATATAAAAATATCACGGAACAGTAGAAAGACAAGAAAACTAAATAGTAATATGAATGCAGTAGCAAGTCAGTCGGGGCTTTGAGGAACATCAGCCGGCGAAAAATAGCGAAGGTGCCCTTTTCAGCAAACTGGAATGAAAAACAGGATGAATAGCCTTGAGGAAAACCCGTCCATTTAAAGTTACCTAGAGGAGTTGCAAAGGTGGTGAGCCACTCAGAGTCCGGGTCCATTCTAATCCTATGAAAAGCCTCTTTAAGATCAAGTTTGGTGAAATATTTTCCTTGAACAAGATGGTCCAAAACAGTCCGTATCAAGGTTGGGATAACAATTGGAGGAAATAACCTGGTTAATAGCAGAGTAGTTAACTATCAGTCTCGGATCCGCGCGGGGATCTTTTCTCTTCGGAAAAGACAGGACTCCCGTGGGGGCTGTAGAGGGCTTGATAAAGCCGCGACCCAAGTTTTTATTTAGGAACTTCTTGAGAGCAAGGAGTTTTTTTGGCTCATGGGATAAATTTTCGGTTTGGCGGGTCCCCCCCTCAACTAATTCCAGTTTACAGTCAAAGTCCGTGTGGGGAGGCAATTTGTGCCCCCCTTTCGTGGAAACCTTTTGGGAAGTCTGGTAGTGTGAAGGAATTTGTTGCAATTCTTCATGGGGAATAGAAAAGTTTTCATCTGAAGAGGACATAGTGCCAGCAGTCCAGTTTTTGGGGGATATTACGAAGCTGACCCAAGACCAATTTGAACTGCATCGCCTTGGGAACTGAAATCGCATGCTGTAATTGTTTTTGTCCATTTGAAATGAGATGGGCTTAGTGATTTTACTAATTACTCCCCCCGTCATTGAGGTCCCATCCATTTGCGTTAATTTGATGGGGGATTCCAAGGGCTCATAAAGAGTTTTCAATTGTTTGGCCAATTTGGGGTGTAACAAACTTCTGGAGCAGCCAGAGTCAATTAATGCCCTATGTACATGCAAAGTCCCATCGCTGCCACTAATCGCAACCGTGGCGTAGAAATGGGGAATTTTGAACTACAGATGTTCCCCCCGCTTGCCAGTCATCGCAGTCAGGTTTAGAATCTCCATCTATGTCAGATGAGGACGAAGAGGTGGTTTCATCATCGGGTGGGTCTCCTGTCGCCGCTGCAGGGTCCTTAGAAATCGTCTAAGTGGTTGTTTGGCGGCCGCTGTCTGATGTGTGAATTCTATATCCTTTGGGTCTGCTGGGCTCCCTTTAGTCCCAGTCGGAGCTTGGTTTCCGCGGCAGGTGTTGGCGAGGTGGCCCGGTTTTCCACAGTTAAAGCACATGCCCAAACGGGGGTTCTTCCCTTCCCCCAGCATTGAGGAGGGGGCCCCGAGGTTGTCGTTTTGGGCTTGCTTTGCGGGTTTAGCTGAACAGTCGGGTTAGCCTTCCCTTTCAGTAGCTAGTCTGACCCAACCTAGCAGGGTCTGTGGATTGGCCTGCATTAAACCCCTGTAGAATAAGGATTTAGTCCATCTTTGTATAACTCAATTAGAATTTCATCACTCCACGGGACTTTGGTGGCCAGGTTTCTAAATTCACGGGAATACGTCCCCCCATCGTTCCCGCCTTGTTTCATTTGTTTCAGTTGATATTTGGTGTTTTCCAATAAATGGGGGTCTTCAAAAATTCCCGCAGATGGTTCATGAAGAGCTGCAGATTTTCAGTTTGGGGGGGCGGGAGTCATATAGGTTCGCTACCCAGTCTGCTGCCAGTCCTTTCATCCTCTGGCTTAGGTATCGAATTCGGGGCATATCCCGAAATAGATGGCCGTGATCAATCATGAAATTGTTTGCCATAGTCAAAAAAAAAGGGGAGTTTCTCCCCCTTCCCGTTGAAGGTCGCTTTCAGGTCTCCCACATTTCTGAGTAACAGTGGCGCTGGCGGGTGCCCTGTTGGTTGCTGGGGGGCCAGGGGGCCCGCCGCCGAGACAGCCGCTCGTGGTTTCCCCCTGGGGTCCCCTGCTGCGAGGGACGGATGCGCATCTCGCGTACATGGTCTTGAGTTCGAGTATCTCCTCATCTTTTCTTTCCAGTTCGGTTTCCATTTGCTTTATCTCCTCCAAAAGGGATAGGTCTTTTGCTGATGTATCCCATCTAGCAGCCCTTCTGCGTTGTCTCAACGACGTATGTGGCTTTTTTCCCCAGACCCAGGTTTGGCCGCTTGTGGGGGTTTCCATAGCCTCGGTCAGGCGCAATTTTGTCTTGGTATCCAGGGGCACTTCAGTTTCTGTAGCTCCATCAGATTCTGCAGATCCTTGCTCTTCTTCAGAATCGACTGGTCCATCAATTGGTGCATTTTTTGAAAGGATTCTATTTTCTGTAGGAACAGATTCACTCTTACACGGATCAACAAACTTAATAGAAGATTTATTGTAACATAGTAAGGGATGCTGTCTTCAGACGTTAAAGCTCGAGAATGGAACGTTTTCCCCCCACCTTACACTTTAACAGACAGTTTCTCCTAAGATAGTTGTAAAAGAACGAACGTCATCATGCCAAATGGTTCCTTTGAAATTCCAGCCAGAAGGAATGGTTGGCGCCTGGGAATAGCTAACAGCCTACTATCACTATTTCCTCAGTCTACTGCTATCCTAAAACAATAAAACATGGAGGACTCCCGACATATACAGACAGTGTCTTTTCCCCCCCGAATGGAAGCGTTTCCTTAATTACTAGAAGAAAAAGGAGGGGGAACGGATGCTACAGGTTTCCACTTCCTTAATGCTTCTGTTCTGATTCACCATTTACTCTGACAGGAGAAATGGGATTGCGAATTATTAGAGGATTTCAGTTTGTTGCTGTTTTAATATTTATAGTGGATGATTATACCAATAATGTTGATGTTTTACTAAAAAAACATTTTTTGTAAGCATTGATTAATATGTTATTTTGATTCTTCTTGCTTATCAGGACACGGTCTTTTCAATAAAACGCTTTTTTTCCTTTTTTTTGCTTAGGTTGCTGTGGGTTTTCCAGGCTTTGAGGCCGTGTTCTCCTGGTATTTCCTCCTGTGTACCGCAGACCTTGCAGCTGTGGGCAGGTCTGTAGACGGACTACAAAACACAGCGTCCAAACATGAATCAAAGCGCACGAGAGACGCTGCAGGCTCTTCCACCCAGGAAAATCAGCAGGAGCAGAAGGTGTCAGAAACCACCCTGGACACGGAAGGCTTTTTGAAAGCACAGAAATTCTGGACCGTTCTGACAACTCCTATGTCAGACTACACAGAGAGGCCATGGAAATCCATAAACACAGGGACAGTTTCAACGGGAAAGAGGAAGCTCGGAAAGTCAACAAGATTTGGCTACCAGTACTAAAGAACACTAAAATGAAGACTCAGAAATATGCCCATGGACCCCACCCAGCATCTGGAGGTCCCTCTGCAGGGAACAATACAGTGGTTGCCCACGTGCTCAATGCACAGTTATGCATATCCCCTGAGTCACAGCTCAACCCTGGGGGACACCCCATTTAACAACAGGCCAACGGTAACACATGCAAATTGCACCCTCCCACCCGGGGACCCCCCAAGTCTATCTACTCCATCCCACTTCCATTCCACCAGATCCTTTGAAGATGCAGCCACGGATGCAGGTGAAATGTCAGGGGAACATACGAACAGAAGACGGCCTCAAAGCCCGGAAAACCCGCAACAACCTACGGATTCCGGCCTTCAAATCCTTCCACTTTGCAGAAGAATAGGTGACGAATGATTAATGACTGTTAGTCAGACTGAGGAAAGAAGTTTGGTTTTAACAACTCACCGAGGAGGTGGAATGGTGAAGGTATACAGAAATTTTGGCAAACAGTGTATAAAGAGATAAAAGAGAGAACAGGCGTTGATTTACAAATATGTCCGAGTTTAGCCTTATTATCTCTATTTGATAAGGTTAATTGTACCCAGACAATGAAAGAGTTAATCACAAATTTCTTAGCTTTGTGAGAAGGGAGATTTGTAGCTTTTTCCTGGCCGGAGGAGGGACAGACGCTTACTGAGGGTTGAAGATAAGAAGGAAGTTGTAACGCTGAGCTGGGACCGTGAGGTGCTAATTAAAGCGAAGTTTTCATTGATGGGAGACTTCCCAGAGGACTGTGATTTACAAGTTGTGGAGGGTAACTGTATTATCCATTTACTAAATAATTTGGTGAGCAAGGACCTGAAGCTCTTCCATTTCTCCCATAACTGCATCTCCAAATATTTTCCTTCCTTTG
>CAOLHI010008146.1:0-10731 GCA_948474755.1 Ctenosaura bakeri | reverse complement strand
CTGGAGTTTCTAATATTTCCTTGGCACTGCAAGAAGCCAGTCTAGCTCCAAATCCCTTCTCAGTTTCAGAATCCACAGTACTCACAGTGTTTCTGTCCTTGCTTGCCAGTTTCAAACACTCATCAGTTTCTTTCTCTTTCCTTTCCTGGGAAGTCATTGCTTGCTGTAAAGTCTCTGCAAGTTTTCCTGGGGGCTGAGTTTGATCTGCCCCAAACCCCTCAAAATTCTTCTTTTGAGGTTCCATTCTTGACTCCCCTGATGCCTGAAGGGTTCCACTGCCTACCCCAATTAGTGAGGTTGCAGCATTTTCACTGGATTCTTTCCTTTCCTGGGAAACCATTGCTTGCTGTAAAGTCTCTGCAAGTTTTCCTGGGGGCTGAGTTTCATTTCCTCCAAACCCCTCAAAATTCTTCTTTTGAGGTTCCATTCTTGACTCCCCTGATGCCTGAAGGGTTCCACTGCCTACCCCAATTAGTGAGGTTGCAGCATTTTCACTGGATTCAGCAGAATCCACTGTTTTGCTGAAAGGTATTGAGGAGCTGTAAAAAACACAACCTCCTCCTTTGAAAACAGAGCTAGGGTTAGGGCTAGCGGTTAGGGCTAGGGTTAGGGTTAGGGCTAGGGTTTAGGGTCTAGGGCTAGGTTTAGGGCTAGGGCTAGGGTTAGGGTTAGGGTTAGGGTTAGGGTTAGGGTTAGGGTTATGGCTAGGGTTAGGGCTAGGGTTAGGGCTAGGTTAGGGCTAGGGTTAGGGTTAGGGTTAGGGCTAGGGTTAGGGCTAGGGTTAGGGTTAGGGCTAGGATTAGGGTTAGGGCTAGGCTTAGGGCTAGGGTTAGGGTTAGGGCTAGGTTTAGGGCTAGGGTTAGGGCTAGGGTTAGGGTTACGCTAGGGTTAGCGTTAGGGCTAGGGTTAGGGTTAGGGCTAGGGTTAGGGCTAGGGTGAGGGTTAGGGCTAGGGTTAAGGCTAGGGTTAGGCTTACGGCTGGGGTTAGGGCTAGGATTAGGGTTAGGGTTAGGGCTGGGGTTAGGGCTAGGGTTAGGGCTAGGGTTATGGTTAGGGCTAGGGTTAGGGCTAGGGCTAGGGTTAGGGCTAGGGCTAGGGTTAGGGTTAGGGTTTGGGCTAGGGTTAGGTCTAGGGTTAGGGATAAGGTTAGGGTTAGGGTTGGGGTTAGGGCTAGGGTTAGGGTTAGGGTTAGGGTTAGGGTTAGGGTTCAGGGCTAGGGTTAGCTCTAGGGTTAGGGCTAGGGTTAGGGCTAGGTTTAGGGCTAGGGTTAGGGTTAGGGCTAAGGTTAGGGCTAGGGTTAGGGCTAGGATTAGGGTTAGGGCTAGGGTTAGGGTTAGGGTTAGGGCTAGGGTTAGGTCTAGCTAGGGTTTGGCTAGGGCTAGGACTAGGGTTCGGGCTAGGGTTAGGGCTATGGTTAGGGTTTAGATTAGAGTTAGGGTTACGGTTAGGGATAGGGTTAGGGTTAGGCCTGGGGTTAGGGCTAGGGTTAGAATTAGGGTTAGGCCTAGGGTTAGGGCTAGGGTTTCAGCTAGGGTTAGGGTTACGGATAAGATTAGGGCTAGGGTTAGGGTTAGGGCTTGGGTTATGGTTAGGTTTATGGCTAGCGTTAGGGTTAGGGCTAGGGTTAGGTCTCGGACTAGTGTTAGCGTTATGGCTATCTCTTAGGACTAGTGTAAGAGCTAGGGGTAAGGTAAAGATTAGGGTTAGGGTTAGTGCTAGGGCTAGGGCTTAGAGCTAGTGCTAGGGATAGTGGTAGGATTACGCTTAGAGTTAGGGTTATCATTGTGGTAAGGCTAGGGCTAGGTCTTAGGGCTAGGATTAGGGCTAGGGTTAGTGGTAGTGTTAAGTTTGGTTTTCGGGTTACGGTTATGCCTAGGTTTAATACTAGGCTTAGTGCTATGGTTAGGGCTAGCGTGAAGGCTAGGGTTAGGTATAGGGTTATGTCCTGGGTGAGGGCTAGACTTAAAGTTGCAGTTAGGGTTAGTTCTATGGTTAGGGCGAGGGTTTGGGTTAGGGTTAGGGCTAGGGCTAATTTATTTCTGAGTTTGGGGCTGCGGTAAGGGCTTTGGTTAGGATTAGGGTTAGGTTTAGGGCTAGGGTTAGGTTTAGGGCTAGGGTTAGGGCTAGGGTTAGGCATAGGGATAAGGGATAGGGATAGGGTTGGGACTAGGGTTAGGGCTAGGGTTAGGGCTAGGGTTAGGGTTAGGGTTAGGTTTAGGGCTAGAGTTAGGGTTAGGGTTAGGTTTAGGGCTAGTGTTAGGGCTAGGGTTAGGGTTAGGTATAGGGTTAGGGTTAAGGCTAGGGTAAGGTTTATGCTTAGGGTTAGGGTAATGGTTAGGGCTATCATTTGGGCTAGATTTAGGGACAGGATTAGGGATTGTGCCAGGGCTAGGGTTACAGCTAGGGTTCGGGTTAGGGCTAGGGTTAGGACTAGGGTTAGGGCTAGGGCTTTGGTTATGGCTAGGGTTAGGGTTAGGGTTAGGGGTAGTGTTAGGGCTAGGGTAAGGTCAAGGGTTAGGGTTAGTGCTAGGGTTAGGGCTAGGATTAATTCTAGGCTAGCGTTAGTGTTAGTGATAGGGTTAGGGCTAAGTTTAGGGTTAGGGTTAGGGCTAGGGTTAGGGCTAGAGTTAGGGTTACGGTTAGGGTTAGGGTTAAGGTTAGGACTAGGGTTGGCGCTAGGGTTAGGGTTAGGGTTAGAGTTAGGGCTAGGGTTAGGGTTATAGCTGGTGTTAGAGCTAGGTTTAGGGCTAAGGTTAGGTCTAGGGTAAGCTTAGGGCTAGGTTTAGGGCTCGGGTTAGGGCTAGCGTTAGAGTTAGGGCTACGTTTAGGGCTAGGTTACAGCTAGGGTTAGGGCTCGGGTAAACGCTACGTATAGGGCTATAGGTAGGGATAGGGCTCGGGTTGGGACTAGGGTTAGGGTTAGGGTTATGGTTAGCTCTAGGATTAGCGATAACATTAGGGCTAGGGCTAGGGTCAGGGTTAGGGTTAGGATTAGGGCTCAGGTTAGGTCTAGGGCCAGGGTTAGGGTTAATGCTAGAGTTAGGGCTAGGGTTACTGCTAGGGTTAGGGTTAGGGCTAGTGTTAGGGTTAAGGCTAGGGTTAGGGCTAGGTTTAGGGTTAGCGTTAGGGTTAGGCCTCGGGTTAGGGTTAGGGTTAGGGCTAGGTTTAGGTCTAGGGTTAGGCTAGGGTTAGGGGTAGGGTTACAGTTAGGTGTAGGGTTAGGGTTAGGGATAGTGTTAGGGCTAGGGTTAGGGGTAGGGTAGGGTTTGGGTTAGTGCTAGGTTTAAGGCTAGGTTTAGGGCTAGGGTTAGTGCTAGTGTTAGCGCTGGGTATAGGGCTATATGTTGGGTTAGGGCTAGGGTTGGGACTAGGGTTAGGGCTAGGGTTAGGGTTAGAGCTAGGATGAGCGATAGGATTAGGGCTAGGGCTAGGGTTAGGGTTAGAATTAGGGATAGGGTTAGGGTTAGTGATAGGGTTAACGTTAAGGCTAGGGTTAGGGCTAGGTTTAGGACCAATGTTAGGGCTAGGGTTAGGGCTAGGGTTTGGACTAGGGTTAGAGTTAAGGCTAGAGTTAGGGTTAGGGATAGGGTTAGGTATAGGGTTAGGGTTAGGGTTAAGGCTAGGGTAAGGTTTATGCTTAGGGTTAGGGTTAGGGCTATCATTAGGACTAGATTTAGGGCTAGGATTAGGGTTTGTGCCAGGGCTAGGGTTTACGGCTAGGGTTAGGGTTAGGCTAGGGTTAGGACTAGGGTTAGGGCTTGGGCTTTGGTTATGGCTAGGGTTAGGGTTACGGTTAGGGCTAGTGTTAGGGCTAGGGTAAGGTCAAGGGTTAGGGTTAGAGCTAGAGTTAGGGCTAGGATAAAGTCTAGGCTAGCGTTAGTGTTAGTGCTAGGGTTAGGGCTAGGGTTAGGGTTAGGGTTACGTTTAGGGCTAGGTTACAGCTAGGGTTATGGCTCGGGTTAACGCTAGGTATAGGGCTATAGGTAGGGTTAGGGCTCGGGTTGGGACTAGGGTTAGGGTCAGGGTTATGGTTAGCGCTAGGATTAGCGATAACATTAGGGCTAGGGCTAGGGTCAGGGTTAGGGTTAGGATTAGGGCTCAGGTTAGGGCTAGGGCCAGGGTTAGGGTTAGTGCTAGGGTTAGGCCTAGGGTTACTGCTAGGGTTAGGGCTAGGGTGAGAGCTACTGTTAGGGCGAGGGTTAGGGTTAGGGCTAGTGTTAGGGTTAAGGCTAGGGTTAGAGCTAGGTTTAGGGTTAGCGTTAGGGTTAGGCCTATGGTTAGGTTTAGGGTTAGGGTGAGGGCTAGGTTTAGGGCTAGCGTTAGGGCTAGGGTTAGGGCTAGGGTTAGGGTTAGCGCTAGGGTTAGAGTTAGGGCTAGGGTTAGGGATAGGGTTAGGGCTAGGTTTAGGGCTAGGGTTAGGGCTAGGGTTAGTGCTAGGGTAGGGTTAGGGTAAGTGCTTGGTTTAAGGCTAGGTTTAGGGCTAGGGTTAGGGCTAGGGTTAGCGCTGTGTTTAGGGCTATATGTAGGGTTAGGGCTAGGGTTTGGACTAGGGTTAGTGCTAGGGTTAGGGTTAGGGCTAGGTTGAGCGATAGGATTAGGGCTAGGGCTAGCTAGGGTTAGGGCTAGGGTTAGGGTTAGGGCTAGGTTGAGCGATAGGATTAGGGCTAGGGCTAGGGTTAGGGTTAGAATTAGGGCTAGGGTTAGGATTAGGGATAGGGTTAGGGAAAGGGTTAGGGTTAGGGCTAGGGTTAGGGCTAGGGTTAGGGCTAGCGTAAGGGTAGGGCAAGGTTTAGCCCTAGGGTTGGGGTAGAGTTAAGTCTGGAGTTAGGGCTAGGATTAGGGTTACGGTTGGGGTTCGAGTGAGGTCTAGCCTAGGGTTAGGGTTAGGGCTAGGGTTAGGGCTAGGTTGAGGGCTAAGGTTAGGGCTAGGGTTAGGGCTATGGTTGGGACTAGGGTTAGGGCAAGGGTTAGGGTTAGGGCTAGGGTTAGGGCTAGGGTTAGGGTTAGAGCTAGGGTTAGGGTTAGGGTTAGACTCACAGTTAGGGTTAGCGTTCGGGTTAGGGTTAGGAGTAGGGTTAGGGTTAGAGTTAGGGCTAGGTTTAGGGCTAAGGTTGGGGCTAGGGTTAGGGCTAGGGTTAGGGTTAGGGCTAGGTTTAGAGTTAGGGTAGGGTTAGGGCTAGGGTTAGGGTTAGGGCTAGGGCTATGGTTAGGGTTAGGGTTAGGTCTAGGTTTAGGGCTAGGGTTATGGTTAGGGCTAGGGTTAGGGCTAGATTTAGGGCTAGGATTAGGGTTAGGGCTAGGGTTCGTGTTACGTCTAGCATTAGGGATAGGGTTAGGGCTTGGCTTAGGACTAGGGTTAGGGCTAGGGCTAGGGCTATGGTTAGGGCTAGGGTTAGGATTAGGCCTAATGTTAGGGTTAGGGTTAGGGTTAGTGCTAGGGCTAGGGCTTAGGGCTAGGGCTAGGGGTAGTGGGAGGGTTAGGCTCAGAGTTAGGGTTATGTTTATGGTAAGGTTAGGGCTAGGGTTTAGAGCTAGGATTAGGGCTAGGGTTAGTGGTAGTGTTAAGTTTGGTTTTCGGGTTACGGCTATAGCTAGGTTTAAGACTACGCTTAGTCCTATGGTTAGGGCGAGCGTGAGGGCCAGGGTTAGGTATAGGGTTTTGTCTTGGGTCAGGGCTAGAGTTAAAGTTGCAGTTAGGGTTAGTTCTATAGTTAGGGCGTGGGTTAGGGTTAGGGCTAGGGCTAGGGTTAGGGTTAGGGTTAGGGCTTATGTTATTTCTGAGTTTCGGGCTATGGTAAGGGCTTTGGTTAGGGTTAGGTTTTGTACTAGGGTTAGGGCTAGGTTTAGCGCTCGAGTTAGGGCTAGAGTTAAGTCTGGAGTTAGAGCTAGGGTTAGGGTTAGGGCTCGGGCTAGGTCTAGGCTAGGGTTAGGGTTAGAGCTAGGGTTAGGGCTAGCTTTAGTGCTAAGGTTAGGGCTAGGGTTAGGGCTAGGGTTACGGCTAGGGCGAGAGTTAGGGCTAGGATTGGGACTAGGGTTAGGACAAGGGTTAGAGTTAGGGCTAAGGTTAGGGCTAGGGTTGGGATTAGCGATAGGGTTAGGGTTAAGGTTAGGGTTAGAGTTAGAATTACGGTTAGGGTTAGGGATATGTTTAGGGATAGGGTTAGGGATAGGGTTAGTGCTAGAGTTAGTGTTAGTGTTAGGGCTCAGTTCAGGGCTGGGGTTGTGGTTAGGGTTAGGGTTGCTTTTACGGTTAGGGCTAGGATTAGCTTTAGGGCTAGTGTTAGGGCTAGGGCTACGGAGAAGTGTAGGTTTAGGGTCAGGGTCAGGGTTGTGGCTGGGGTTGTGGTTAGGGTTAGAGTTAGGCCTAGGGTTCAGGCTAGGGTTGCTTCTAGGGTTAGGCTTAGCGTTAGCTCTAGGTTTGGGCTAGGGTTAGGTTTAGCACTAGGGTTAGGGTTAGGATTGTGGCTACAGTAATGTTTCTGTTTAAGTCTAGGGTTTGGGCTAAGGCTAGGGTGAGGTTTAGGGTTAGGCTCAGGCTTAGGGTTAGGGTTAGCTCTATGGTTAGAGCTAGAGTTAGGGTTAAAGGGTTAGGAGTAGGGTTAGGGTTAGGGCTAGGTTTAGGGCTAAGGTTAGGGCTAGCGTTAGGGCTGGGGTTAGGGTTAAGGCTAGGGTTGGGACGAGGGTTAGGGCAAGGGTTAGGGTTAGGGCTAGAGTTAGATCTAGGACTAGTGTTAGCATTATGGCTATCTCTTAGGGCTAGGGCAAGAGCTAGGGGTAAGGATTAGGGTTAGGGTTAGTGCTAGGGCTTAGGGCTAGGGCTAGCGGTAGTGGTAGGGTTTGGCTCAGAGTTAGGTTTATGGTTATGGTAAGGCTAGGGCTCGGTCTTAGGGCTAGGATGAGAGCTAGGGTTAGCGGTAGTGTTAACTTTGGTTTTTGGGTTAAGGTTATGCCTAGGTTTAATACTAGGCTTAGTGCTATGGTTAGGGCTAGCGTGACGGCCAGGGTTAGGTAAAGGGTTATGTCTCGGGAGAGGGCTAGAGTTAAAGTTGGTGTTAGGGTTAGTTCTATGGTTAGGGCTAGGGTTCGGGTTAGGGTTAGGGCTATGGCTAGGGCTAATGTTATTTCTGAGTTTGGGGCTACGGCAAGGGCTTTGGTTACGGTTAGGGTTAGAGTTAGGGTTAGGGCTAGGGTTAGGGCTAGGGCTAGGGTTAGCGCTAGGGTTAGGGCTAGAATTAAGTCTGGAGTTAAGGCTAGGATTACGGTTAGGGTTAGGGCTCTAGTTAGGTGTAGGCTAGGGTTACGGTTCAGACTAGGCTTGCGGCTAGGTTTAGGGCTAAGTTTAGGACTAGGGTTAGGGCTAGGGTTGGGACTAGGGTTAGGGCAAGGGTTAGGGTTAGGGCTAGGGTTAGGGCTAGGCTTAGGGTTAGAGCTAGGGTTAGGATTAGGGTTAGACTTACGGTTAGGGTTCGGGTTCGGGTTCGGGCTAGGATTAGGGCTAGGGTTAGGGTTGGGATTAGGGTTAGGGATAGGTTTAGGGGTAGGGTTAGGGTTAGGATTAGGTTTAGACTTACGGTTAGGGTTAGGGTTCACGTTAGGATTAGAGTTAGGGTTAGGGTTACGGCTAGCGTTAGGGTTAGGGTTAGGGCTAGGATTAGGGTTGGGGTTAGGGTTGGGGTTAGGGATCGGGTTGGGTATAGCATTAGGGTTAAGGTTAGGATTAGGGTTAGACTTACGGTTAGGGTTAGGGTTCACGTTAGTGTTAGAGTTAGGGTTAGAGTTACGGCTAGCGTTAGGGTTAGGGTAGGGTTAGGGCTAGCTTTAGGGCTCGGGTTAGAGATAGGGTTAGGGTTTGGCGTTAGGGTTAGGACTAGGGTTACGGCTAGGGTTAGGGCTAGGTTTAAGGCTAGGTTTAGGGCTAGGTTTAGGGCTAGGGTGAACGTTAGGTTTAGGGCTATGGTTACGGCTAGGGTTAATGCTAAGAATAGGGCTATAGCTACAGTTAGGGCTAGGGTTGGGACTAGGGTTAGGGCTAGAGTTAGGGCTAGGTTTAGGGCTAAGGTTAGAGCTAGGGTTAGGGCTAGGGTTAGGTATAGGGCTAGGGTTACGGCTAGGGTTGGGACTAGGGTTGGGGCAAGGGTTAGGGCTAGGGCTAGGGTTAGGGCTAGGGTTAGGTCTAGGCTAGGGTTAGGGTTTGTTCTACCGTTAAGGCTACGTTTAGGGGTAGGATTAGGCCTACGGTTATCGCTAGGTAGAGGACTATGGTGAGGGTTATGGCTAGAGTTGGGACTAGGGTTAGGGCTATGGCTGTGGTTAGGTCTAGGGTTAGGGCTAGGGTTAGGGCTAGGGTTAAAGTTAGGGTTAGGGTTAATGCTAGGGTTAGGGCTAGCGTTAGGACTAGGGTTAGGGAAAGGGTTAGGGTTAGGTCTAGGCTAAGGTTAGGATTAGGGTTAGGGCTAGGGTTAGGGTTAGGGTTAGGGATAGGGTTAGGGTTAGGGCTAGGTTTAGTGCTAGGGTGAGGGCTAGAGTTAAGTCCACAGTTAGGGCTAGGATTAGGGTTAGGGCTCGAGTTAGGTCTAGGCTAGGATTAGGGTTAGGGCTAGGGTTAGGGTTAGTGTTAGGGTTAGGGTTAGGGCTAGGGTTAGGGTTATGGCTAGGGTTAGCACTAGGTTTAGGGCTAGGGTTAGGGCTAGGGCTAGGGCTAGGGTTAGGGCTAGGGTTAGTGGTAGTGTTAAGTTTGGTTTTCGGGTTATGGCTATTGCTAGGTTTAACCCTAGGCTTAGCACTATGGTTAGGGCTAGCGTGAGAGCCAGGGTTAGGTATAGGGTTATGTCCCGGGTGAGGGTTAGGGTTAGAGTTAGGGTTAGACTTACGGTTAGGGTTAGGGTTCAGGTTTGGGTTTTGACTAGGGTTCAGGCTAGGCTTAGGTCTATGGTTAGGGTTAGGTCTACGTTTAGGGCTAGGGTTAGGGCTAGGGTAAGGGCTAGGGTTAGGTTTAGGGCTAGGTTTAGGGCAAGGGCTAGGGCTGTGGCTAGGGTTAGGGCTAGGGTTAGGGCTAGGGTTAGGGCTAGGGTTAGGGCTAGGCTAGGGTTAGGATTATTGCTAGTGTTAAGGCTAGGTTTAGGGCTAGGGTTAGGGCTGGGGTTAACGCTAGGTATAGGCTATATGAAGTTTTAGGGCTAGGTTTGGGACTAGGGTTATTGCTAGGGTTAGGGCTAGGGCTAGGATGAGCGATACGATTAGGGCTAGGGCTAGGGTTAGAGTTAGGGTTAGAATTAGGGCTAGGGTTAGGTTTAGGGCTAGGGTTAGGGTTGGGGTTAGGGCTAGGGCCATGGTTAGGGCTAGGGCTAGGGTTAGGGTTAGGGTTAGGGCTAGGGTTAGGGCTAGGTTTGAGGGTTAGGGTTAGGGCTAGGGTTGGGGCTTGAGTTAGGGTTAGGGCTAGGGTTATGGCTAGGGCAAGGTCTAGGGTTAGGGTAAAGGCTAGGGTAAGGACTAGGGATAAGTCTAGACTAGGGTTAGGGTTAGTGCTAGGGTTAAGGCTAGGTTTAGGGCTAGGGTTAGGGCTAGTGTCAACGCTATGTATAGGGCTATAGCTAGGGTTAGGGCTAGGGTTCGGACTATGGTTAGGGTTATGGTTAGGGTTAGGGCTAGGGTTAGCGCTAGGATTAGGGCTAGGGTTAGGGTTAGGGCTAGGTTTACCGTTAGGGTTAGGGTTAGGGCCAGTGCTAGGGTTAGGGCTAGGGTTAGGGCTAGGGTTAGGTTTATGGCCAAGATTAGGGCCAGGGTTAGGGGTAGGGGTAGTGTTACGGTTAGGTTTAAGGCTAGGGTTAGGTCTAGGACTAATGTTTGCATTATGGCTATCTCATAGGGCTAGGGCAAGAGCTAGGGGTAAGGTAAGGATTAGGGTTAAGGTTAGTGCTAGGGTGAGGGCTTAGGGCTAGGGCTAGGGGTAGAGGTAGGGTTAGGCTCAGAGTTAGGGTTATGGTTGTCGTAAGGCTAGGGCTAGGTCTTAGGGCTAGGATTACGGCTAGGGTTACTGGTAGTGTTAAGTTTGGTTTTCGGGTTATGGTTATGGCTTGGTTTAATACTAGGCTTAGTGTTATGGTTAGGGTTAGCGTGAGGGCCAGGGTTAGGTATAGGGTTATGTCTCGGGTGAGGGTTAGATTTAAAGTTGCAGTTAGGGTTAGTTCTATGGTTAGGGCGAGGGTTAGGGTTAGGGCTAGGGCTAGGGCTAGGGCTAGGGTTAACGCTAGGATTAGGGCTAGGGCTAGGGTTAGGGTTAGGGCTCAGGTTAGGGCTGGGGCTAGGGTTAAGGTTAGTGCTAAGTTTAGTGCTAGGGTTAGGGCTAGGGTTTGGGTTAGGTCTAGGGTTAGGGTTAAGGCTAGTTTTAGGTCTCCGGTTAGGGTTAAGGCTAGGGTTAGGGTTACGCTTAGGATTAGGGTTAGGGGTAGCGTTGGGGCTAGATTTTGTTGTAGGTCTAGGGTTAGGGCTAGGACTAGAGTTGCGTCTAGGGTTGGGTTAGGGTTAGGGCTAGGGTTGGGGCTAGGGCTAGAGTTAGGGCTAGGTTTAGGGTTAGGCCTAGGGTTAGCGCTAGGTTTAGCCTTAGGGTTAGGGTTAGTGCTAGGGTTAGGGGCTAGGGTTAAGGGTTAAGTCTAGGCTTAGGGTTACACTTAGGGTTAGGTTTAGGGTTAGAGATAGTGTTAGGGCTAGATTTAGGTCTAACGTTAGGGTTAG
>CAOLHI010008145.1:0-11017 GCA_948474755.1 Ctenosaura bakeri | reverse complement strand
TCACACAAGAGGTAACCTTAGGATAAAGGGAGGAAAATTATGGCTAATGAGGCTAAGGGTTTTGGGGTTATAATTAGCAATCCAGAGGAATGGTGAAGAAGCTGTAGAGTGGCTTAGTAGACCTGTTAAGGGCAGACCAAATTGGGAGCAACATAGTACTGTCCAGCATTTCAGATACTCCACTGGACTGCTAAAAACCAAAGATTTATATACTCCATTTCCATCCATGAAGGGGTGTGAGGTATTTGCTATCTGGCAGATTAACCAAAAGGGGCCTGGAATGGACGGATTGTTTCAAGGTCTTGGTTGGGTACTTTAAGAGGGCAAGGTTTGGGTAGGAAATGCACACAGCAGGGGTGCTTGCCGGCTGCTTCTGGGCTTCTTTATTGTTCTTGTTGAGAGGATTAGCTTAGAGTCATTACGTCAGGCTTTCCCAGCTAATTCTCAGTGAACTTATGATTTGGCCATGCTGAGGTTATTTTTTCATCTTTTTTTTTTTATTCTATATTTTTTAAAAAACAAACTTAGCAATATAAACGTACATAATATTCTTCTCTTAGCTTAATTAGTTTCAGATAATTACATATAAAACATTGCTAAATTTCCATGTCATCTTAAACATTTCGAATATCACTTCCCCTCTTCCCTGGTTTGATCTTACAATTTTTAGCATTTCAACACTTAGATCTCATAAATTTAAACATCTGTTTGTAGACTGGTCACCTAAACTTGTACATACTAACATGAATACCGTTCAATTTATCTCTTATCTTAATGTACTCTTTTGTTTTCTACTGTATAATTAGCTTTGAAAATTTATTTCTAAATTACCTTTAAACATTCTCAAATTGATTGTTCTCCTTCTTGCTCCTACTTTCATTTCATTTTTCATTCTGTAAGATAACTCTTCCATTGAGCAATATTCTTTTATTTTATCTATCCATTCTTCCAAAGATGGGCTTTCTGTCCTCTTCCAATATTTTGCCCATAGAATCATAGAATCATAGAATCATAGAAATGTAGAGTTGGAAGAGACCACACGGGCCATCCAGTCCAACTCCCTGTCATGCAGGAACACCCTCAAAGCACTCCCGACAGATGGCCATCAAGTCTCTGCTTAAAAACCTCCAAGGTAGGAGACTCCACTACTCTCCGAGGCAGCAGATTCCACTGCCGGACAGCCCTGACTGTCAGGAAGTTCTTCCTGAGGTTCAGGTGGAATCTCCTTTCCTGCAGCTTGAATCCATTGCTCCTTGTCCTGGTTTCTGGAGCAGCAGAAAACAAGCCCCCTCCTTCCTCTACATGGCATCCCTTCAAATATTTAAACATGGCTATCATGTCCCCTCTTAACCTCCTTTTCTGCAGACTAAACATACCCAGCTCTCTCAGTCTATCCTCATAGGGCATGTTTTCCAGGCCTCTCACCATTTTGGTCACCCTCCTCTGGACTTGCTCCAGCTTGTCAATATCCTTCTTGAATTGGGGTGCCCAGAACTGGACACAGTATTCAAGATGGGGTCTAACCAAAGCAGAGTAGAGTGGTACCAGTACCTCCCTCGATCTAGACACCATACTCCTGTTGATGCAGCCGAGAATTGCATTGGCTTTCTTGGCTGCCGCATCACACTGCTGACTCATGTTCAGCTTGTGGTCTATGAAGACTCCTAGATCCCTTTCACACGTACTGCTATCCAGCCACGTGTCCCCCATCCTATATTTCTGTATTCCATTATTTCTGCCTAAGTGTAGGACCTTACATTTCTCTCTGTTGAATTTCATTTTGTTCGCCCTGGCCCAGCTCTCCAATCTATCCAGGTCATTTTGAATTTTGATCCTGTCCTCTGGCATATTAGCAACCCCTCCCAATTTGGTGTCATCTGCAAATTTGATGAGCATGCCCTCTATTCCTTCATCTAAGTCATTGATAAAAATATTGAACAGCACTGGGCCCAGGACAGAACCGTGTGGCACCCCACTAGTCACTTCTCTCCAGGATGAAAAGCAGCCATCCGTGATCACCCTTTGGGTTCGGTCGGTCAACCAATTACATATCCAATTAACAGTAGCCCTGTCTAGCCCACATTTTACTAGCTTCGATGCAAGAATGTCATGGGGAACTTTGTCAAAGGCCTTACTGAAATCGAGATATGCTACATCCACAGCATTCCCTTCATCTATCAAGCTAGTAACTCTATCATAAAAAGAGATCAGATTAGTCTGGCATGACTTATTTTTGAGAAATCCATGTTGACTTCTCATGATTATTGCGTTGTTTTCTAAATGATTAGAAACTGAACGCTTAATGATCTGCTCCAGGATCTTTCCAGGTACCGATGTCAGGCTGACTGGGCGATAATTATTTGGGTCCTCTTTTTTCCCTTCTTGAAGATGGGGATAACATTTGCTCTCTTCCAATCTGCTGGAACTTCTCCTGTCCTCCAAGATTTCTCAAAAATTATAGCAAGCGGTTCCGAAATGACCTCTGCCAGCTCTTTTAATATCCTAGGATGCAATTCATCTGGCCCTGGAGACTTGAATTCATCCAATGCGGCCAGGTATTCCTGTACCACCTCTCTACTTATTAAGTGCCTCATTTCCTCTGCTTCCTCCCCTGCTCCCCTACCGCCAGGTTGAGTGCTTGTATCCTTCTGGGAAAATACGGAGGCAAAGAAGGTGTTAAGTAGCTCTGCCTTTTCTCTCCCCCCTGTGAGTAATTCGCCATCTTCTCTGCGTAGCGACCCTACTGTCTCCTTCTTTTTCCTTTTGCTGCGGACATATTTAAAAAAACCCTTTTTATTGTTTTTAATGTCTCTGGCCAGCCTAAGTTCGTTCTGTGCTTTAGCCTTTCTGACCTCCTCCCTACATCTCCTGGCTACTTGCTTAAATTCTTCTTTGGTGGTTTCCCCCTTCTGCCATTTCCTATACGTGTTTCTCTTAACTCTTAGCTCAGCTGAGAGTTCTTTAGTCAACATAGAATTCTAGCTGCCGTAATCATATATAATACTACAGTCTCATATTGTCTTTTATCTTTGTCAATTTGATGTGTCATATTCAATAAATATAATTCCGGAGTCAGTGGGATCTCTATTTGCAATAAGGATTCCATAGCTCCATGAATTCTTTTCCAGTATCTTATAGCCTCCGGACATAGCCACCACATGTGATAAAAAGATCCATCTACTTGCTTACATTTCCAGCAAGCTTTCTCTTTCAAAGAATACATCTTGCTAAGCTTGATGGGATCCAGGTACCATCTATACAACATCTTGAAATAATTTTCTTTTAAATTTTGTGCTAGTGTAAATTTATTTGATATTTTCCAGCTTCTTTCTCAATATTCTAACTCAATTTGATGGCCTATGTTTTGCGCCCATTTAATCATCGATTCTTTCACTGTCTCCCCTTCCAATTCTCGATCCAATATAAATTTGTATAAATGTGATGTTAGGTGATCTTTCTGTTCAAACATCAATTTTTCCCAGTGATTTAATTGTGATGTGATTTCTATACCTTCCAGTTTTAAGTCGATTTTCACTCTCTCTTTCAATTGCCTATATGGGAACCAATGACATACCCACCTTCTTGTTCTAATTCCTCTTTTGTTTTAATACGTTGTCCACTGTCATCTTTTATGATTAAATCACTGTATTTTAGCCACTTTGATATTGGATCTTTCCATTTTACTTGAAAGACTTCCTGAGGGGAGACCCACCAGGGTATTTTCGTATACAATTTGTTTTTCCAGAATTTCAAAATTTCGTACAATGATCTTCTAATATAATGGTTCAAGAATGATTTATCTACTTTTGATTTTTGGTACCATAAATAAGCATGCCAACCAAATTTTAGATCACTTCCCTCAAGATTAAGCAATTTATCTTCTTTTAATGTCACCCAGTCTCTCAGCCATGTCATCCCATTGGCCATGTAATATAATTTCATATCTGGCAAACCAAATCCTCCTCTTTCTTTCCTTTCCGTCAGGATTTTCCATTTAACTCTTGGTTTTTTATCTTCCCATATAAAGGAGGTTAGCTCTTTTCTCCATATACCAAAACACTTCCAGTTCAGTATAATCGGCAGGTTTTGAAAAAGAAAGTTCATCTTGGGTAGTATCATCATTTTAATCGCCGCCATTCTGCCTAGTAATGATAATTTCAATTTTCGCCAGTTCTGAAGGTCTTTTTTTATCTCACCCCATTTCTTTACGTAATTATTCTCGAAAAGTTTATTATTTTGGTTTGTGATATCAATCCCCAGATATTTAATCTTCTTTTCCGATCTAAATCCTGTCGCCGATTCTATCTTTGCTATTCTTTCTTTTCTCATATTTTTTGTCAGAAACTTTGTCTTCTCTTTGTTGATTTTAAAGCCCGCCAATTCTCCAAATTCTTGACATATCTCCAGCAGTTTCAAAATCCCCTTTTCTGGGTCTTCTATAAAGATAGCCAAATCATCAGCGTATGCTTTCAGTTTGGTCTCTTCTCCCTTAATTTTAACTCCTTTAATCAATTCCTCTGATCTTACTTTCCTCAAGAGGACTTCCAACACCATTATGAACAATAGCGGAGATAGAGGACAACCTTGACGTGTGCCTTTGTTAGTTTCTATTGGGTCACTCTTCTCACCGTTAATTAGTAGTTGAGCTTGATTACCTAGATATATCGATCTAATCCATTTTAAGAAATTATCTCCACAATTCATTCTCTCACATAACTCGAACATAAATTTATGATTCACATTGTCAAAAGCTTTTTCAGCATCGACAAAAATCAACACGCATTCCTTTTCATTATGTTTCTCATAATATTCCAAAACATTAATCAAAATTCTTGTGTTATCTCTTAGATATCTTTTTGGTAAAAAGCCACTCTGATCTTGATGAATTACTCTTTGTAAGATCTTTTTAAGTCTCTCTGCAATTATATTAGCAAATATCTTATAATCTATGTTTAAGAGCGAGATTGGTCTATAATTAGATGGTTCACATAAATCTTTCCCTTCTTTAGGTATCAGAGTTATGTTTGCTTCCTTCCACGAGTCAGGTTTACCTTTGCTCTTAATCTCATTGAACATCTTCCGCATTGGTTCCGTTAGTTCATCTTGGAAGACCTTGTAATACATCCCTGAGAATCCGTCAGGTCCCGGTGCTTTCCCAACTTTTATTCTCTTTATGGCCACCAAAACTTCCATGCATGAAATGTTTGCATTCAAACTATTCTTGTCCTCTTCCGATATTTTAGCGATATCTTGTTTCCCAAGAAATTCTTGTATCCTCTTCTCTAAGTTGCTTATCTGATCTTTCTGATATAAATTTTTGTAATATTTACGAAAAATCTTCATTATAATTCTTTGATCAGTAATCAAGTCCTTTCCATTTCCATTTGGAATCTTAACTTGTAGAATTAAGTTCCTTTCTCGTCTTTTCCTTAGTTTGAACACCATCCACTTACCAGGTTTATTCGCATTCTCAAAGAGATTTCTTCTGATGCCTCCAGTTGTGTCTGGTTGCCCATGTGAGATCACCAAAATTAGATTCTCCCTGATCATTTCAAAAGCTCCACCCCACAATTCTTCAACATGCATAAAGGGTAAAGGACAAAGGGCAAAGAAGAAGACTGACCCATGAGTCCCCGAAATTGGTGATAAACCTGGCAAAAAGGTGACTGCCAAGAGATTTGGGTCAGGGAGCATTATTTCTACTTACCGATGAAAACTGGTAAAGACGTAGGGTTCCTGAAGGGAAACGTATCTTGGAGAGATGACTCCACCGATGAGGACATTTCCTGGCAGGTAATATTTCCGGGCCTGATCTTGGAACTCCAGCAGCTCCAGAGGGCATTGGGCTTCCTGCAGCTCAGAAGCAGAATGTGGCAGCAGCCAGAGGAGCAAGAGAAGGAACAGTTGGATCATGGTGTCTCTCTCTCTCTCTCTCTCTGTAAGCTACACCTTTCTGCTTTGTGATCTTTTTAATTTCACAGGCAGAAGGAAACCTTAAGAAGACCCTCTTGTAAAACAGGTGGTGCACTACCTAAGCAAATACATATCATGTCCAACTAAGGTTTCAGAGATGGGGGGACTCTACTTCACACACACATGGTCAGCTCGAATTTCCCCAAATCCCAAACTCTTGTAGCACAGGAAGTGTTTTATACCCGAAATATTTCTGGACTTTTCAAAGAAATTACCACCTGTTGCTCTTGATGCTGGTGTTTTGGTGTTGAACTTCAAAAACCCCTTGAGCTTTGCCAAGAATAAGATTAAATCACTATGATTTTGATAATTAGGAAGGGTACTTGTGTACCATCTTCAACTCTCTGTGTGGCTCTAGGCTCAGATGCAAAAAAAAAAAGGAAAAGTTTCCAAGAATTCACCTAAGTACTTCCAAAGTCCAACATGGGTCAATGAGGGTGAAAAAGAGCTTCACCAGGCTATTACTGACCACGTTCTTTCCTAAGAGCCAGGTTGAGGCGAATTTTTCCGAATCTATGAAATATGTGCACAACATGACAGGTATGTAAATCAGTGACTTGCGTTGGGCTGTAGAACACAATATGACCACAGAGGTGGGGACTAGGATGGTCCCTCTCTCTTCTCTCCTTCTCCCTTCCAAATATATGTCCACTCCTTGTTTGATTTCATCTCATATAATCATAGAAACATACATTTTGCATGGACCTCTGGAGTCATCTAGTTCAATGTCCTGCCATGCAGTAATATTCACCTAAAGCACTTCCAGGGCATAATCATCCAACTCTCTTTGAAGTCTTCCAAAGAAGGAGTGTCCACCACCACTGAGGCTGACTCTCCCACTCAACCATCTCTTACACTCAAGAAGCTCTTCTTAATATTTAAGTAGAATCCCATGGGATCATATCGTAGTTTCTGGAGCAGCCACAGGCAAGCTTGCTCCATCTTCTGCCAGACAGACTAAATACACCCTGTTCCCATTCCTCATAGGGTTTGATTTCCAGAACTTTGACCATCTCAGTCACCTTCCTCCAGATGTGCTCCAGCTTATCAATATCCTGATATTATTGAACTGTAGTGCCCAGAACTGATCACAGTATTCCTGTTGATGTCTGGCCTAAGTAAAATAGAGTGGAACTATTACTTCCCTCAGTCCAGACATTATACTCGTATTGATACATCCTAGAATGGTCTTGACATTTTAGCAGCTACATCAGACTTTTTACCCTTATTATGTTTGTAGACCCCCTAGGCCTTTTTCACATGTTGTCAAGTCAGTTTTAATTCATCTAATTTTGGCACATTCTTTCTGTCCTGCCTACATACAGTGTACTAGATTTTTCTACGGTGTGCCATATTCAAAACTGGAGAAGGCTCCTGTCCCTTTAACAGTTGTGTAGAAGAAACAATTTCAGTGAGTATCACTGGTCTCACAACAAGGCAAGAAGCAGCACTCGCTGAAATCCCATAATCTGTACAGCCATTCAAGGGACAGGAGCCCTATCTAGTTATTTCTGGCTGGCAACCCCATTCTGATCGTGTTAAAATGCTTTTTTCATTTTGCTTGGTCTTGTTTTGGCCCAGCTCTCCCATTTTGAATCCTGATCCTGATATTATACAGTGTTTCCCCCAAAGGGATGGATCTAGAAGAGAGGGTGCCACGGACAGGTCCTTTGGATGTTCTCTTGGATGTCCCCTCTAGAGTCAGCTTTGCAGGGCTATCAAGAGGGTTTACGTGGCATGGGGTGACTTAATATCGCAAAGACCTTTGAATTGTGGGCACATGGTCTGGGGCTAAATGTAGGAATTATGGTATTCACAGAGTACGGGCAAACATTCCATCCTTACTCATGGTACAAGGAGAATAGATAGAACTCAACTGACAAAATGAAATATTTTCTGAAAACATTTAAGAAAGATTTTGATAAAGAAGTAGAACAACAAGAATTGAAAGAGGAATCCAAGGAATTTGATGAAAAGGGAATAACTGCATCTGGTGATCAAGACAAAGAAAAGGATGATTTTTTTTGAACAAAGACAAAAAAAGGAAACAAATAACAACACAATGGCCATTTCCACATGGAGGATGTCTGCACTTGGGAGCGGACTGGGTCGGAACTACGTAACGTAGATCTGCACCCCAGCCCACTCTGGAACGACTCCAATTGGTCATCAAGCGTGCTTTTGAAAGACCGCTAAAAACACGTCTTTCAAAAGCATGGAGAGCACCACTGCGAGCCTGCTTCCTTATGCAGATTTGCAGGCTCATATTGGTGCGAGCCTGTGATCTGCTGGGGGCAGGCTTTAGGCTGGTGAGCTTCAGCGGTTGTTCAAGACCTTTGACCAACCGGAAGCTGCCATTTTTGTCCCCCAGAGGAATGCAGAGCAGCAGCCATGTGCTGCTCTGGAGCAGTGTGGACCGGACTGGGAAGCCCAAAAGTCTGATGAGTAGTGTCACGGGGCGATTCCCTCACCCCGTGCAGAAATGGCCTATATGTCAAAGCATAAAACTAAAAGTACGTAACAACACAATAAAAATTTTGAAAACTACAGAACTACACCTCACAACGAGAGCTACAGATAACTTAAAAAATGATTCCCACCCTTGTTGCAAATAGCATATATTAATCAGGTACTTACACCTAACTATGAATCCTTAAATTTAAACTAAAAATTAACGCTTTCTGCTAATCATTCTTACCACCCGAAATGTGTGCCTGCAAAGTTCCTTGCATCACTTAGAAGCAATTGAAATCACTTATTAAATCATTCTATATTCTATGTTAACTTAAACTATCAGTAGTAGTAATCAAATAATAATAATAATAATAATAATAATAATAATAATAATAATAATAATAATAGTAATAATAATAGCAACAACTCTTAAAAAGTTAGCAAGCCTAGAATTCTTTGCTTACCAACTTACAACACAAATATATATGTAGATTTGGATCTGAATGGTGTCTGCATCATTCAGAGAACTGCTGAGTGGGATGAATGAATCAAAGCAGTGGGATGAAGGACCAGCTGCAGTCTTCCTCGCTTTTAACAAATTCCTGGTTTCTTCTCTCTATCATCCTAGCTTCATGCTTTCTTTAGAGAAGCCCAGCTTTCTAATACTTCCGTGAGTGGCCAAGACTCGCATGTAGATGAGGATCTGACAGGATCTGGCTTTCATATTGTGAATTGGGTCCTGTTTCCAAATCAGACAACTGCCCGAGTGACCGTTGGGAGTATAGAAGCTGGACCAGGCTCTGACATAAAGCTCACCATTCACCCGGTTGCAATTGTGTGGCCCTTGCAGTTTATTGAGGTAAGCGAAAAGCAGGGCAGGGGAGCAGCGGTCCCTTGACCTTGGGCTACAATTTCATTTTGTATTTTAGTCTGACCTTTAAAGGAGCTCTCAAATGAGTTGAATACATTTGTGGTTCGGATGTGGTACCTGGGCCAAATCCATCAAAACTGTGATTGAAATTTGGAATAGTCTCATCACTGCAACTGACTTGATGGAACCTATTAGCCTTCACTGGGGAAAAGCTTTGTGTCATTCATTGGCCAAGATCTCATATTGTTCTTATGTAGGATAAGTTGACCCTCTGATTGCCACTGTATATCTCTTTTCTGCTGGACTTTGTTCAACAGGCTATGTATCTTCCGGCTACCAATAACAGAACCATTCCTTCATTTTGAGGTGAGAGGCTAGGAAAGCCGGCTTACAGCAAGCCAATCGCTGCCATCAGAACACTGTGGGAGGGCGTATGGGAGAAAGGATAGAAAGCAGAGGCTTACCTGTTGAACAGTGAGGTAGGGTGAGGGAAATGAGTCAGGAGCAGGTTGAAATAGAGTTGGGGCAGTCAGAGATAGACTGAAGGCCAAGTAGGAGGAGGGGAGGGGAAGAGAGGATTGCTGAATAAGTTTTGCGGGTGTTGAGAATGTGGAAGGAGTACAAACCTGAAACGTTTCCTGTGCTCCTTGGGGTTGTGTGTAGTGTGATAGCACTAAATTTCCTGATTATCCTAAATTGCTTCAATACAAAGTAGAGATGAGGTGTAACATTCTTTCCAAAATTTCTTTTAGGTGCTTCAGAAGATGGCCACTCATTTTGTGCACTTTACATTTTTAGGTTTTCTTGGACTTGGGCTTATCATTTAGGGCTGGAATTCACAATGAGAGTTATGAATGTGTAACCATCAGTTTGTATTAGTGACTAATTCCTATTCATGTGTACATAGGGTTTGTAAAATACGTAGGGTTTGTGAAATCCCCCGATCTTTTGGGTAGAAATCTCTCTTTCTTTCAACAATTTTTTTTTGCATATAATATAATGGCAGCTGATATCACATATAACAGTACTCTCCTGTATTCTTTTTGTATCTTAATATTGAATCCTTTATTGCCATTTAACAGATAGAAATAACTGCTCATTGGAAAGTTTATTCCTAATATCTGTGTTATTAAGGTATATATTTATTTCTTAAACTTCTTCCCTTTTATACATTTCTACCACATGTTGAAATATGCTCCTTTTGCTTCTCCACATTTCCAACACTCGTTTTCCACATTTGAATAAATGTTTGCGAGCTTATCAGCCAGCTGAAGAATATTTTCTACTAGTTTTCTTTAAAGGCAGAGCAACATTTTTTTCTCTCAATCTTCCAATTGGATTGAGTGTCTGATATTTTGTGCCCATCTGTTCACATCCTCTTTGATGGTATCCTGTTCCGTTTCTATTTTTAACATTAATGTACAAAGATTTGCTATCATTTTTTCCCTTATAGCATCAAAGTTGTTTAATTTTACATCAATTCCATCTAGTTTTGAATGCATTTTATATCTTTCTCTCAACTGTATATATAGGACTAATGACAAGGTGTACTCTCATGTAACCATTAATCTAAAATTCATTCCTCCTTTCTTTCCTTGAAACTTTAGTAGATCTTTATACATCAGCCAGTAACTGATTTGTAATTTTTTATTGTAGTGAGAAGCCTCATAGGTGGCACCCACATGGGGATTTTTAGGTAGATTTTCCTCTTGTATAAAT
>CAOLHI010008144.1:0-10250 GCA_948474755.1 Ctenosaura bakeri | reverse complement strand
TCACGGACCAATAGAATGAGATTCCATGGAATCTGCATAAATTAAAATGTCATCCAAATAAATCAGAACCCCCTGATACAATAAGTCATGAAAAATGGTGTTCAAAAACATTTAAAAACACAGATGGTCCAAATTGTAACCCAAAAAAGGAAGAACAGTCCATTTAAAATTACTGAGGGAGTTGTAAAAGGGGTAAGCCACTCAAAACCCGGGGCCCATTTAATTCTATGAAAAGTTTTTTTCAAGTTTGGTAAAATTTTTTTTCCCTTGGACAAGATGGTCCAAAAGGGCCCATCAGGGGGATGGGATAACAGTTGGAAGAGATAATTGGTTAATAGCAGAGTAGTTAACTATCAGCCTAGGATCAGCGTGGTCCCTTTTTCGGAAAATACGGACTCGCCTGGGGGTGAGAAGGCTTGATAAAGCCCCCCAGTAAGTTTTTTTTGGGAAACTTCTTGAGAGAAAGGGGAATTTGTTGGCTATGGGGTAAATTTTTGGTTTAGGCAGTGTGGCCCCGTCAACCAATTCCATTTTACAGTCAAATTCGGGTGGGGGGGGAAATTTTGTCAGCCTCCCTTTCATGGAAACCCTTTTTTGTAAGTCTCGGTAGTGTGAAGGTTTTTGGGTTGCAATTCTTAATGGGGAAATAGAAAAGTTTGAATCTGAAGGGGGAAAGGTGCCGGAAAGTCCAGTTTTTTTGGGGGGTTATATTTAGAAGCCAACCCAATTCCCAAGCCCAAAATTTAACTGCACCCTTTGGGAACCAAAAGGCATGCTGTAATTGTTTTTGCCCTTTTGGGAATGAATGGGCTTTAAATTTTCCCAAATTTTCCCCCCGGGCCCCTTTCCTTTTTGGTTTTTTGAGGGGCGTTCCGGGGGTTTATAAAGAATTTTTAGATCCAGGGCCCAAATTTGGGGGGTGCAACAAGTTTTCCGGGAGAAAACCAGAGTCAATTAGTGCCCATGCATAAAACCCCTCTCTGCCAGTAAGCGTAACCTGGGGGAAAAAAGGGAAATTTTAGGAGTACTTAAAGTGTTCCCCGCTGCCTTCCAGTCATTGCAGTTTTTTCAGGGGCCCCCGTCTGTGTCAGATGAGGACGAAGAGGTAAATTTTATTGGGGGCGGAGTCTCCTGTTGCTGCCCGCAGGGCCTTTTAAATGCGTTTAAGGGGGTTGTTTCCCGGGCCCCGGTGTGGGTTTTTTTGGTGTCTGCGTTTTCCCAGTCCCCCTGGGCTTGGGTTTTTAGGGGGACATTGGCGGGAACCCGTTTTACCACAGTTAAACACATGCCCAGACGGGGGGTTTTTTTGGGGGTTCCTCAGGTTGGGGAAATGGCGGGAGGTTGTCTTTTTGGGCATGTTTGTCTTTTTGGGTCAGCTGAACAGTCGGGGTTATTTTTTCCCAAAGTACAGTCTGACCCAGCCTACAGGGTCTGTGGATTGGCCTGCTTGGGGATTGTGTAGAATTAAGGTTTTAGGCCATTTTTGTATAATTCAAAAGGTTTTCCACCCGGGTTTTTGGGGGTTTCTAAATTTAGGGAATATGTTCCCCATTTCCTGCCTTTTTTTCTTTTGTTTTAGTTGATATTTGGTTTTTTCCAGTAATGGGGGTTTTAAGCCTTCACCGGGGTGGTTCATGAAAAGCGCAATTTTCATTTTTCGGGGCCCGGGGTTCAAAATTCCTACCCCCCCCAGCTGCCAGACCTTTCAACCTCTGGCTGAGGTTTTCAATTTTTGGGCCGCATCACCCCAAAAGGGCCGTGATAATTTTTAATTTATTTGCCATAGTCATAAAAAAGGGGTTTCTCCCCCTTCCCTTGAAGGACCTTTAAAATTTTAACATTTCTGAGTAACTGGTGGTGTTTCCCCGGGGCCCGGGTTTGGGGGGCCGGCCCAAAGGGGTGATGGGGGGAGCCCCCCCGGGGCCCCCCCTTGCGAGGGACGGATGCGATTCGCAAACGGTCCTAAGTTCCATATTTCCTAAATTCTTTTTTTTTCCAGTTCTGTTTCCATGTGGGTTATCTCCTCCAGAAGGGACAGGTTTTTTGCTGAAGTGTCCCATCTGAGCCCTTCTGCGTTGTCTCAGCGCATACGTGGCTTTTTCTCCCCAGGGTTTTGGCCGCTTGTGGGGGTTTCCATAGCCTCGGTCAGGGGAAATTTTGCCCTTGGGAAACCATGGACTTCGTCTCCGCAGCTCCCTCAGATTTCCCGCAGATGTTGTCTTTTCAGTAATTTATGGTCCATTGCTTGGGGCATTTTTAAATATTCTCGAGCTTTCTGTCAGGAACAATTCACACTCCACGGAATCAATAAACTTGATAGAAGATTTATTGAAACATAAAAAGTATGCTGTCTTTCAGACGTCAAAGCTCGAGAATGGGATTTGTTTCCCACACTCTACACTTAAAAAAGAAATTTCTCCTGAGATAGTTGTAAAAGGGGAAAAAAACCCCCAAACACCATGACTACTATCTGGCCAAAAGGGTTTCCCGTGAAACTCCAGGCCCGGAAAAAAGGGAAAGTTCGGCCCTGGGAAATAACCTAACATTCTACTATCACTATTCCCTCAGTCTACTGCCATACTAAAGCAATAAAGTATGGAGGACTCCCAGATAGAGAGGGCCAGCAGATCACTAAAGGAAGCCACTTCAGAAGATGGTTTGTGCTTCCAGGAGGATTTGGGACACTAAGCTGCCCACCATCTTGATGGCATTTAGGGGCACCATGGCATCCCATGGCTTCATGCCGCACATGGTAATGATCTGGTGGAAATGTTACTACCAGAAGCATTCTGGATTGACATGAGCCTCCCCTCTGATTTAGAGCCCGTTGTCTTAAACAACAAGTGAGTGAAGAGTCTGAACCAGCATATAGGTCAGATACACCAACAACATGTTGCTCAACTGGGGAAGAACTTGCAGAAAATGGACAAGAGACTAGGATGGGCACACACCCTGCCAGTTGGAGGAAGTACAGTTGGTCTTATATAGAAATTTCTATAAAGACAAGCACTCCCTGCAGAGTGGGTAGTGGGAGGACACCTTGATTCACTCCAAATTATAAAGGTTGGTGAAATTAGCAGAGCACTGGGAATAGTAAAACAAGGGGCAGGGTAACTCAGCAGGATCCTTTACCCAACTTTATGAGGTCAGGCCAAGCAAAAGTCAGACAAATATGAATGTAGTACCACACACCAATGCATTCCACAATCATGCACAAAAGGACTATTGAGAAGGAAAAGATGTGAAAAATGGATAGGGAGATAGCAAAGTTTTTGGAAGAGTTCCGGAGTTCTCTGAAGAGACTCTCAAAAACTAGAACTACTTATAGGGCAGAATGTGCCTCAAGGGCTGGCCCTCTCTCAGGAAGAACAATGGTCACAGCAAAGGAAGGAATGCCAAACAATGGCAGCTTGGTTGTTCGCATGATTGGTTTATGCTGGGTTGCAAGTGTTCAGGGTTGCGGTTGCAAAGGACTGCTGTGTAAGTTTATGTAGATGGACCTCACTTTATAGGATTTTCCAAAGTCAAAGTTGCTCAACCTGGGGGAAAACATGCTAATCCCCTCTGAAATTGTCTACTCTTGGCTGAAGACCCCTTATCTATGTAGATGTGTATTGCCTAAGGTCTCCTTGGGCTACGTGACTGTGGATTTTTCTGGTCTCTACCTGTTTTCAGTTGTTCGATCTCTTTGCCTACATGCCCATCCAGACAACCTCTCTTGCATGGTGGGCATATCTGACATCAAATTTATAGTCCCTGGGATAGGAAGTATGCCAATGGGGTAACAGTAGGGACCATCCCCATTGAAAGAGTGTTCCACAAGACTTCCAGTTAAAGATGTCGATGTGACAAGCAGCTAAAGCTAGCTGGCTGTGGACTGCCGCTGACCAATCTGGTAAAAAATAACATCTAGGGGTATGTGCGAGCCCCCAAATTTTCTCCCTTTGAGGTAGGGAGAACGGAGCAGCTCACATGTCCGAAGTGCCCCAGCGAGGGTGAAGGGAGGGGGAGGAGAGGCACCACCATGTACAGGACGTTGATGGAGCAAAGCCACCGGATCAGCAGCCAGATATCTCGGAGAGGTGCCATTGAAATAACCCTTTGAAAGGAACTGATCTGGCTGGGGGATAACTCAACGAACTGAGTGCCTGTCTGCTAGTGTGGTGGGGAGTTCTCTCCTGAGAAGAACAATGGCCAAAATAAAGGGAGAAATGCCGCAACAGAACTTGGTAGTTTGCATGATTCGCTTATGAAGATGCAGTGCAGGGTTTACTAACATCAGAGTTGCTCAACCTGGGGGAAAACCCAATGATCCACTCAAGTTGGCTATTCCATGGCTGAAGACCCTTTGTCCATGCGGACGTGTTTAGCCTGAGGTTTCCTAGGGGAATGTGACTGAGGACTTTTCTGGCCTGACCTATTTTCGTCTTTTGACCTCCATTTGGGTAATCTCTCTGGCATGCTGGGCATATTTGACATCAAGTTTATAATCCCTGGGATAGGGTATGCCAGTGGGGTAACACTAGTGCTAAGGTTGCAACAGATAAGGCTAAGGCTGCTATGACTAGGGCTATGGCTGCGACTAATGCAAGGTCTGGGAAAGAGATTAGATTATGGTTAGGGGAAGGACTAGATCTTCTAGGTTTACAGTTAGGGTTAGGATTAGGTCTAGGGCTCCTAGGGCTAGGGGAGCAGTTTAGGTCAGTGCTATGTTTAGGATTAGGGTTCAGGTTCGGGTTTGGGCTTAGGCTGCTGACAGCTGGAACTGAGGGCTAGGTATTACTGCTACTGCTTGCGCTGCAGAGCTTAAGGTTAGGGCTTCTAGGTTAGTGATATGTTAGGTTATGTTAGGATTAATTTTAGGGCTGCCCTAGTGTTTAACATGGGTTTCTAGGCTTAGCACTAAGGTTAGGGATCGGGTTGAGTTTTGGGTTTCTAGGGAAAGGATAAGGGTTAGGATTAAGGCTAGGGTTAGGATTAGGGCTAAGGTTAGGTTTAAATAATTTTTTTTTAGATTTAAGAAATTTTATTAAAATTTTAACATCCTACAAACACATTTGCCTATTACAAATCAAATACAATGTAAAAAATGGAATAACAAAATAAAGTTATCAAAGCTACAATATTTCAAAATATTACACTTCTTCAAAAAAATACCCAAAAGTTACTAATTAATTAATTATATATATATATATATATATATATATATATATATATATATATAAATCATACCTATCATTATACAAGTTTTACATTTGGTAGATATTTTATTATTATTACCAATATTCCAAGTCCTATTTCCCCATCCAACTTTCTCACATATTATGCTTTTATATATATATATATATACACACACACACGAAAGTAAGAACAATATTATGAAAATTACAATTAAAATTCCAACTATAAATTAAGATAGAAATTAAAATAAGATTAAAATAAGATTTATAAAATCATTAAAATTATTATTATTATTATTATTAACTTACTTATTACTATCACTTATAAGTGCATAACCTACACCTCATGCCAGGTCTTGTTTTCTGCCTACCATGGCCAGAACTCCTTCCATTCCTCGAAGACATCCTGTCTCTTTCTGTTTCATTTAGAAGTTTTTTGACTTTGTTCGCTACAAAACGACAGTAACGTTACATCTGCTTGTGTCTGTGCTAACTAATTCTTTTTTCCTCTGGAAAACAAAAGCCAGCAAAACATATAAGTTACAAAGGGAGAGTGATCAGGCACAAAGCAAACCAGCCCCAGTTACCTGGTTTTCCTCTGGATTTTGGCTCCAATCCAGATGCCAGGGCTGTCGTGCAAAGTCTGGAGTCAAAGAGCGGAGCTATCTTCTTCGAAGCTTCCCGGCCCACAGGGCAGTCCTTTGTAAAGTGCTCTCAGCAGCTTCTCCTTTGCTTGACTTCCACTAACAGAGCTTGTCTGACACAAAGTCAGGACAGATTTGTTCTAACTTTCTCCTTCAGCCTGATATATGACTTTCCTTTTGAAAATAAATAGGTATTCTGATGGTAAAATCTCCTATTCCAGGGCATCGAAAGGACTCTTTGGTCCATGAAACATTCCATGTCTGGATTTTCTCTTTTAAATATAGGACAAATGGTCCTTCTTGGCATTTTTTCCAACTGCGGCTGAAAACATCACGTCCCCACTGTTTCCTAGTATACTGTAATGCTTCAAATCTCGGATAATATCCTTGGCTCAAACCACTCCGCCAGACCCCGTTTTGTGAACTGCCCATAGACCTCCCTGAGGAAGTCAGTCTCATTGTGGCTGTCACCCGGAAGGCACGGTTTCCTCTCCACCACTTCTCAGCCCAACTATCCTTCTTCACCCAATGTTCTGCAAAAAAGAGCAACCCACCGTCTGCTGAGGCCACCTGGCTAGGCTGAGAAAAAGTAGCCAGAGCTTTAGGCGCAATGCGGGTAGGTTAAGGCCTCCTGTTCACTTTTCCAGCCACCCCGTCTTGAGGGAAAGTGGCTGTTCCCCAGAGGAAGCGGAACGGGTTTTCCGATTCCTCTGGGGAACGGCCGCTTTTCCCCTGCCTCGAGCGGTGGCTTTTAGGAAAACGGAACAGGGAGGCCTTAACCTACCCGCATGCGCCTAAGTTTTCTGGCTACTTTTCTCAGCCAGAACTTTGGAAAGTTTAGCCAGTGGTTTTGTCAGCAGACAGGCCTAGAGGGGTGGGTTGCTCTTTTTGCAGAACATTGGGTGAAGGATAGTTGGGCTGAGAAGTGGTGGAGAGAGGAACCAGTGCCTTTCCGGGTGACAGCCACAATGAGACACGCAGGCCCTGACTTCCTCAGGGAGGTCTATGGGCAGATTCAGCAAAACGGGGTCTTGCGGAGTGGTTTAAGACCAAAGGAGGATCTATGCGAGATTTGAAGCATTACATATACTGGGAAATGGTGGACGTGGTGTTTTTTCAGCCGCAGTTGGAAAAAATGCCAAGAAGGACCATTTGTCTGTATATTTAAAAGAAGTGCCCGCAGGAACATCGAATGTTTCATGGACCGGAGGATCCCCTTCAATCCCTGGGACATTCGATGGAGATTTTACCATCAAATCTATTATTTAAAAGGTAGTTACTTGTGGCTCGAAGGAAGCAGAACAAATCTGTCCTAGACTTTTGTGTCAGAGACAAGCCTCTGTTAGTGGAAGTCAAGCAAAGGAGACTACTGAGCACTTTATAAAGGACTGCCTGTCGGCCAAGGAAACTTGGAAGAAGATAGCTGCCGCTCTTGACTGCCCAGACTTGGCACGACAGCCTGGCATCTGGATTGGAGCCGGAAACCAGAGTCAGAGGACCACGTCGACAGCTGGGGAAAAAAAGAAAGCGAGGACATAACGGGAGGCTTGTTAATTTGTTCTGGTTGTTTCCTGATCAACCGTAAGACTGGTTAACTTATATGTTTTGCTGGCTTTTGTTTTCCAGAGGAAAAAAAGAATTAGTTACACAGACACAAGCGGATGTTAACGTTGCCTTTCCCTTTTGTAGCGAACAAAGTAAAAACTCTAAATGAAACAGAAGAGACAGGATGTCTTCAAAGAGATGGAAGGAGTTCTGGCCATGGCTGGCAGAAACAAGACCTGGCATAACTTGAGGTGTAGGTTATGCACTTATAAGTGATAGTAATAAGTAAGTTAATAATAATAATAATAATAATTTTAATGATTTTATAAATCTTATTTTAATCTTATTTTAATTTCTATCTTAATTATAGTTGGAATTTTAATTGTAATTTTCATAATATTGTTCTTTCTTCGTGTGTGTGTGTATATATATATATATATATATATATAAAAGCATAATATGTGAGAAAGTTCGATAGGGAAATAGGACTTGGAATATTGGTAATAATAATAAATAATTCTACCGGAAATTGTAAAACTTGTATAATGATAGGTATGATTTATATATATATATATATATATATATATATATATATAATTAATTAATTAGTAACTTTTGGTACTTTTTTTTGAAGAAGTGTAATATTTTGAAATATTGTAGCTTTGATAACTTTATTTTGTTATTCCATTTTTTACATTGTACTTTGATTTGTAATAGGCAAATGTGTTTGTAGGATGTTAAAATTTTAATAAAATTTCTTAAAAATGAAAAAAAAAATTACTTAAACCTAACCTTAGCCCTAATCCTAACCCTAGCCTTAATCCTAACCCTTATCCTTTCCCTAGAAACCCAAAACTCAACCCCTCACCCTGGGCCCAGTGCTAAGCCTAGAAACCCAGTGCCTAACACTAGGGCAGCCCTAAAATTAATCCTAACATAACCTAACATATCACTAGACCTAGAAGCCCTAACCCTAAGCTCTGCAGCGCAAGCAGTAGCAGTAGAGTACCTAGCCTGAGTTCAGCTGTAGCAGCCCTAACCCAAACCCGAACCTGAACCCTAATCCTAAACATAGCACTAGACCTAGAAGCTCTTACCCTAGCCCTAGGAGCCCTAGACCTAATCCTAACCCTAACTGTAAACCTAGAAGATCTAGTCCTTCCCCTAACCATAATCTAATCTCTTTCCCAGACCTTGCATTAGTCGCAGCCATAGCCCTAGTCATAGCAGCCTTAGCCTTATCTGTTGCAACCTTAGCACTAGTGTTACCCCACTGGCATACCCTATCCCAGGGATTATAAATTTGATGTCAAATATGCCCAGCATGCCAGAGAGATTACCCAAATGGAGGTCAAAAGACCGAAAATAGGTCAGGCCAGAAAAGTCCTCAGTCACATTCCCCTAGGAAACCTCAGGCTAAACACGTCCGCATGGACAAAGGGTCTTCAGCCATGGAATAGCCAACTTGAGTGGATCATTGGGTTTTCCCCAGGTTGAGCAACTCTGATGTTAGTAAACCCTGCACTGCATCTTCATAAGCGAATCATGCAAACTACCAAGTTGCTATTGTGCGGCATTTCTCCCTTTATTTTGGCCATTGTTCTTCTCAGGAGAGAACTCCCCACCACACTAGCAGACAGGCACTCAGTTCGTTGAGTTATCCCCCAGCCAGATCAGTTCCTTTCAAAGGGTTATTTCAATGGCACCTCTCCGAGATATCTGGCTGCTGATCCGGTGGCTTTGCTCCATCAACGTCCTGTACATGGTGGTGCCTCTCCTCCCCCTCCCTTCACCCTCGCTGGGGCACTTCGGACATGTGAGCTGCTCCGTTCTCCCTACCTCAAAGGGAGAAAATTTGGGGGCTCGCACATACCCCTAGATGTTATTTTTTACCAGATTAGTAGCGGCAGTCCACAGCCAGCTAGCTTTAGCTGCTTGTCACATCGACATCTTAACTGGAAGTCTTGTGAGTTTCTCTTTTCAATGGGGATGGTCCCTACTGTTACCCCATTGGCATACCCTATCCCAGGGACTATAAATTTGATGTCAGATATGCCCACCATGCAAGAGAGGTTGTCTGGATGGGCATGTAGGCAAAGAGATCGAACAACTGAAAACAGGTCAAGACCAGAAAAATCCACAGTCACGTAGCCCAAGGAGACCTTAGGCAATACACATCTACATAGATAAGGGGTCTTCAGCCAAGAGTAGACAATTTGAGGGGATTAGCATGTTTTCCCCAGGTTGAGCAACTTTGACTTTGGAAAATCCTATAAAGTGAGGTCCATCTACATAAACTTACACAGCAGTCCTTTGCAACCGCAACCCTGAACACTTGCAACCCAGCATAAACCAATCATGCGAACAACCAAGCTGCCATTGTTTGGCATTCCTTCCTTTGCTGTGACCATTGTTCTTCCTGAGAGAGGGCCAGCCCTTGAGGACATTCTGCCCTATAAGTAGTTCTAGTTTTTGAGAGTCTCTTCAGAGAGCTCCGGAGAACTCTTCCAAAAACTTTGCTATCTCCCTATCCATTTTTCACATCTTTTCCTTCTCAATAGTCCTTTTGTGCATGATTGTGTGAATGCATTGGTGTGTGGTACTACATTCATATTTGTCTGACTTTTGCTTGGCCTGACCTCATAAAGTTGGGTAAAGGATCCTGCTGAGTTACCCTGCCCCCTTGTTTTACTATTCCCAGTGCTCTGCTAATTTCACCAACCTTTATAATTTGGAGTGAATCAAGGTGTCCTCCCACTACCCACTTCTCTGCCAGGGAGTGCTTGTCTTTATAGAAATTTCTATATAAGACCAACTGTACTTCCTCCAACTGGCAGGGGTGCTGTACCCATCCTAGTCTCTTGTCCATTTTCTGCAAGTT
>CAOLHI010008143.1:0-10136 GCA_948474755.1 Ctenosaura bakeri | reverse complement strand
AAAAGTAAGTTTTCCTAGTTCTACTATAGGTGTTGGCTGCATAAAAGAAGGGGGAAACCCAATCTTTACCTGCTTAATCGGGGTAACAAGATATTACAAATTTTAAAAAAAAGAAACCTATGAAGTATAGAATGCTAAAGGGGACATACTTTTATGCTAGCATCCGTTTTAACCCTGAGCCTCAGATTTTAGCCAATACTACTTGGAAAAGGTTGCTTTTTTGCCCAAAGCTCACGGGAAATTTCCCCCCCAGCTGATGTTTAAAATTAAAAAAGAAAATGATTAGTCAAGCTCATTCAGACTCATTGGTTTTTTAAAGGGTGCCTCAGGATGAATTTATAATTTCAACCCCACCCCCTTTATAACCACTTGCTATAAATTTTTAGAATGAATAGTTTAACAATGGCTCTATAAATTGTTTCCAGGTTGCCAATGCTACATAGAAGATATAATGCCACACAGAGAGAAAGGAGAGGAGTATGCTAAAATTTATACAGTTATTGTTTTTCGCCCCATGTATGCAAATTTAGAAAAAAATGATTTATTTTCCCAAACTGCTGCCCCCCGGACCAGTCTAAAATTTGTCATCACAATTGAGATGCTGGCTGAGGTTGAGAGAATGTGTAGACCAATATAGGGGCCCAGTGCCAAGGGGGGCAGATTAATGCAAACGAAATGATTTAATGCTCTGTGTTAAATCAGTATTCTCACTCCTCCATTTCTCCACGGAGTTCAACATGGAGTTTTATAAGGTGGGAAAAACAACAGTGGGATCTCTACAGGGGCCTCCGGGTGGGCTTCTTTAAGAAACAAAGGTCTAAGGGGGGGACCTTTTCCCCCCCACACCCAACACTTCTAATGATTGTGTCTATATTCAAAAGTAAAAAGTTACAATGAAGGATGGTCCACGGGGGAAAACTTATTTTTTTACTTCACAGCCATTATTTCTCCCCCCCCCCCCTCTTTTTTAAAAGTAAATTTTTAACCTGATTAAACCCCAGCTTGACAGAGACCCAATCCTTTCTGGTCCAAATCCCCAATTTGAATCAAGACACAGGAATCTGGATTGCCAGTCTTCCTCCAGTGACTTGCACTTGAAAAAAAAAAAAATCTCTCACTCTCTCCATCACACATAAAATTTCATAGAATCATGGGAAGAGGGGAATTTAAACGCCATCTAGTTCAATCATCAGCCATGAAAAAATAAAAATCAAAACCACTCCCAAAAAAGGCCCATGCAACCTTTAAAACCTCCAAAGATGGAAAATCAACCTCCTCCTAACTTTTCCTAGGGCCACTGTTGGAAGGGGAAAATAGAATAGTGCAAGGACAAAAATTAGAGAATGAGGGAAATTTTGGGGGAAAATAATCCTTTCTGTTTTTTCCACATTAACAGAAATTTTTTTTTTTTAAAGCATATTTTAGTTTAAAAAAAATATTAGAAGATAACAAGAATGCAATGCACTAATGATGAGTCACATGCAAAGAAATGCACAAAAAAATTTAGGCCAATGAAAATGCAGAAAGTATATCATGCAAGTTTTTAAAATTTTTTACTGGCTTTTTCATTAAAAAACAGGAGAAGAAAGGTGATAACATTAGAGCACAAAAAACTTTTATGCCTCAGATTTTTGTTAGAAAAGGGGTTCCCAAATTTTGGCCCTTTTGGGTTTTTTTTGGGCCTTCAGCTCCCAAAAGCCCACCAGTTTGTCCAATTGTCAGGAATTCTGGGAGCTGAAGTCCAAAAAAAACCTGGAAGACCAACTTTTGGGGGGAAAGCGGGGTGAGGGGTATCAATGCAGGGAGAGGCCACTCTCCCTTGGTGTTGTGGGGACCAGAAGAAAAGGGCAGAAAAAACAGACAATAAATTTGAAGTAACTTGGACTTAAAATTTCAAACTTACTGCCTGTGTTTTACTGCCCCAGAAAGCCCCAAAAGCTTGCATGATGGATTTTTTTTGTTTGTTTTGATTTTGATTTTGATTTTTATTTTAGTCAGCCCAATAAAAAAGGATCACTGTTTTGTGAATTTTGTTGTATTTTGCTGCATGGGACAAAAGGCTACCATTGAATATGCAAAGTAATGGTAAATAAACTGCACTAAGTTTTAGTGCTAATGTGTTACTTTAAAAAAAAAATTTTAAGCCCCTGAAAAACATCCAAAATAGGTGGAATTTTATTCCAGGGCCCTTTCCGCCATACACTATTATAGTGCCATTATTCCACTTTCCCCCTTGTTTTGGGTTTGTAGTTTACTGAGGCCAAAAACTCTTTTGGCAGAGAAATCTAAATTCCCCTCCCTAAACTGCAAAGCCCAGGCTTCTAAAAAGAAATTTAAAGTGGAATAATAGCACTATAATAGTGCAGTGTGGAAATGGCCCTAGACTAGTCAGAAAAAGCCATTTGGGTGGATTTCAAGGAGGTACCTCGATCTATCGTTTTCAGTATAAAAAAAAAAGTGGAGGGAGTCTCAAAAATGCTGCTACATTACTTGTCCTTGTTTTTTTTTTTTATTTGGATGGATGTTTTCAAATATTTCATCTTCACCATTTATATATAAAACCCGGAAGAAACCTGCCTGTGATACATTATGATCCTCTCACATCAAGAAACCCCCCAAAAAGGAAATCAGTGTTTGGACAGATGTATTATTATATCCAAAGTTTGTACAAAAATTAAATAATTTCAGGGAAAAATTTGGGAATTGATCTCAGTAACACACATTCAGCAACCCCCAGCTAATACAAGCACCTAATGAGGGGAATGTTTTTATTACCCCTGATTTAGAAAAGGCCAGGCCTTGGGAAAAGTTTGATTTTGGACTACCACTCACAGACTCCCCACCCAAATACCCCGGGGAATTTAGGATCTGTAGTCCAAAAAAAAGAAAACCCCAACCAAATAATAACTCCCCAAACTATAGCTATATGCCATTAAGAATGTTCAGGCCTTAAGACAGGAATAAGGAAAATTATGGCTTTCCAGATGTTGTTAAATTTTAAATTTTTCCCTTTTAAATAAAAGTGGGGCCAATGGTTGGAAATAGTAAGAGCTGCAACTCAATAATACCAAAATTCCCTTTTAGGCCCCCTTACCCTGCTAAGGGTTACATAATTTTGGGATCAAACTAGAGAAAACCACATTTCTCCCTTTTAAAGGGTTGGCCCCAACCCAGTCCCCAGCCCATGTTGCTTTCTGAGCTGAAGGAAAGATGGCCCCCCCCACTCACAACAGATGCCTGATCAAACCGATGCTTTTCCAATAGATGAACTTACTTTGATACTGGTCAGGGGCGGGCAGCAACCTCTGTGCTTAGGGCAGCAGGCTAGAGATGGGGGGGTGGAAAGCTCCCTTTGAACAAAAACCATTTGACCCCCAAACCTAAACAGGGGGGGTTTTTGCAAAAAAATGGAGTTTTAAAAAATTCTGTTTTCTTTCAAATTTTAAAAGCAGCAGTAGAGTAAAAAAAAGAACGGTGTTCTTCAGTTTTATTCTGGTAAGGCTCTGGTAACTATTTCCTACTAACTTTCCTAACTCTGGGCATGGTGCCTTTCTTATCTTGGAGGCGGCATACAGCCATCATAGCTATCAGTAGCCTTTAAAGCTTTGCCACATGTCAAACCGGGGCCCTTCTTCACCAGTCCTGGGGGCCCCAAGGGTGAGAGTACAGTCTTGAAGTAAGAGTGTATGTCTGTGTGTCTGTGTGAAATTTCCTAATTTGTGGCCCCCAAAGGCCACCCCCCAAACCCAAAACCCCAGGATTCCATAGGATGTTGAAAGTGGAATAACGACACTATAACAGTCTAGAAAGGAAATGGCCCTGGTCTTTTAATATTTGAATGACTTTTGTAGTGGGCTGATGCTTACACTATCATGTTTAATGACATCACCAGGGGATGCCTCATGTAACATCACTGGGGCCCACCCCATATTTTTGTTGGGTTTCTCAGGTTTTGGTCCTAAATCTCAAGGATTACCTTGGTAACCCTGGCCACTGATATTTTTTCCCTCCATAATTCCTTCTTTTCCCCGCTTTCAAAATAGTTTAAACATTTCAAAAAGATTCCAGTGCACCCTTTAAAAAAAACCCCATTAAGAACCCGGGGGCTTAGATACAAAAAAATGTGTTTAAGAGTGCAACCATGGGAAACCATATAAAGGTTTTTTTTCCCCCCCACCACCTTTTTGGATGAGAGACTGCCAAAAAATTTGCCCAGGTGTATAGGCAATATTTCAGACAAAGGAATATTCCTTGCCTAGAAAACCCTATAAAATTTCATGAGATTGCCATAAGTCAACAGAGGACTTGAAGGCACATACACACCGGTTTCCCATTTGAGGGAAAAAATTCTCCATGCTGACTGGGGCCCGGTGGGGGAATAAAAAATTGACAAGACTTACCTGCTTGTTGATCCTGAATTAGGAAGTCTGTGTTAACACGGGATTCCGTTACTGGGAAATAGCTGCCATATATAACACAACATAGAAAAGGAAGTCCCATCAACATTTTTGTTGAAAGGAAAAAGGCGTGTGCTGTTTGGTGAGGTGTTCCACTAACCTATTTTTCCTTTTTCTTCTACCTATTAATACAAAGACTGCCAGCATCAAACAAACCAATACATAAAATATTTTTTTGCTGAAAGAAAAAAACTCATTTACAGATATAAAAAGTTCTTTGATAGAAAAAACTGTTGAGCACACAGATACTAATGCTTTTTTCCTTTTAGCAATTTTAGGAATGATATAAAACAGGTACCTCCTTTCCAAACCCTCCAATGTTTCAAATGAAAACGGGGGGCCCAAGCAACATCAGAAATGGAAGGGGGCCACAAGTTTTTAAAAAACGGGCTACAGCTGTTTGCTTTTGCCTGAGCCAAATAAAAGGGAAAAAATTTTTATCCATTCCTCTCCTCACCTCCCAGCTGAGTGAAAACTATTTTTACACCTTGAAATAATTAATTTAAACCCCAGGACAAAAGGAAAAAGGGGGAAGAAATGGGGACTTTTTAAAAAACAGCGGGAAAAAGGGGGGTGACAGTTGATTAAGGGGGGTTTTTCCCCCACCAAATTGAAACAGTTGGAAAGTTTTAGAAGATTCCTTGAACCCCCCAAGGTGTAAAAGCATCATATGCGGGGATCTCAGTTGTTTGCCAATGTCTTGATATTTGATTTGAGTAGAAATCCCAGGCTTTTTTAACTCTGTCATTATGAGGAAATTTTAAAAAACCTTTTTTTTCCTCGGGGAAATATATGCCTTTGTTTCTAGAAAATATGGGGTTAACATCGGAAAATTTTTCAGAGGGGAAAGTCATTTTGTTTAATAAATAAACCCTTTTTCATATAAAAGGGGTTTTGCTAAGATTCTCTTTTTCCCACCAAAAAAGTGCCATTTTTTTCCCTTTTTTGTTGTTTTCCTTAAAGAAACATTATTTTTAGGCAAGATCATATGTCCCTAGCTTTCCCAAAGAAATCCCCGCCTCTCAAAAAAGAGACTGCAAAATTTTTTAAATGCTTAAACTGACAGATTAGAACAAGATTTTTAATTTTTTTTCCCCCCCCCAAAACCCCCTATTTATCTTGCGGTTACAATCCTACAACACACAACTATTTTTATCTCTTCTATAGGTCAGATTCTAAAAAACTGCTCTAATCAATTTTTTTCCTCACCTTCTCCAGTTGCGGGATAGATGATAGTAAATTTCTGCAAAACACTTTTGGGGATTAGCTGTTTGCTGACTGGGAAAATGGATGGCATTTGCTTTCAAAGGGGTTGAACATGAGCTCAGTGCTCCATTTTGAATACAAAAAAGCTGTTTTTCCCCAAAGTCACACCTTTCATCCATCAAAGTCTGTGTGGTTTGTTCTACACAAACGGATGGTGGCTATCCCTTGGCTCAGGAACCCCCAACCCCAAGGAGACTAGAATTTTCCTTTTCCTTGTTGCATCCTTCCTTCATGAGGCAAAGTTTTAAAAAAAAAATTCCAAGAGTTTTTTTTATTCCAAGAGTCTTTTAAAATTTAAAATTTTTTAAAAAAGGGCTTTGGGGGATGTTGTATTATTTGTACAAAAACTCTTTTTAGGGCCCTGTTTTAAATGCTTTAACACCCGGAATAGTTTCACTGTTTTTATATGTATGTACTTTTATGGTTTTAGCAATATTGTACGTGTTTTAAATTGCAAAATCACCTTAAAATCCCAAAAGGGGGTGGGAGAAGAGTAAAAATAAAGTTAATTAATAATAAGAGCACAGAAGGTCAGCGGGTATTAAGAACCTTTTGTCAGGGATCTTTGGGGCCTTCTGCATTCAAACAGTTTTCTAACACCAGGGGTGGCTCTTCTTAGGGGTGAGTGAGGCAATTGCATTTGGCAGAAAATGTTGAGTTTAAAAGGATAAAATTTGTTATTTAATATGTTATGATTACATTTTAACTGGCAGTAAGAGGGAACGGAAAATTTTGGGAATTCCCCATGTGTTAAAAAAAATAAGCTGGTTTTAGGTACTAGGTAACTTTTTTCCCGTTAGAATTTTTTTAAAACAAAAAAACCAAACAACCAAAAAATATATAATAAAGACAAACAGCAAATCAACCCCAATACGATTTTCACTAAACAAAAAAAAAAAAAATTATACATATATACCATACTTAAAATAAATTAATAATCAAATTATACAAATTAAACAAGAACAAAAGACTACATTTTAATTAAAAATGGCTCTTTTTCCTTGTTGGAAACAGCTCCAAAATATAAACGTGAGGTACTAGTTAACTTGACTAGGAGCACCAGGGGTGCAAAACTTGGACAAGATGGATTAAGAGTCCACATTAGTTGAGAGATTGTTGGAGTTGAAATTTAAACAAGGTAATTTTTCCAAACTCTGAAAACACATCATTTCCTGCTCTGCCTCAGAGACAGAGTACACCACCACAGACCTCTCCCCAGTTTGCTTGGTTTGTAGGTTCATCCAAATCTTTGAAAAATAAAAGGAACATAAACTTTTCACAGGACTCACAGTATATCCCCATTTCTCGTGTACCAGAAAACTGGGGTCCAGGGGTTTTTAAGTTAAAAGAGTTCCTTCTTTGTGAGAGTTTTATTACATTTTAATAAATGCACAAACACACTTCATTTTTTTGCCCTGCCATAAAACTGTCAGAATATTTAGTCAGTATTGTTTTTATGAAAATGTTTATGGACCCTTGCAAAGGGGCAGAATTTAGATTCTTCCATTTTCATAAAATTTTTTAAAATTTAGATCCATTCCATGCATTTAGGGGAAAGAATTTTTATGGTTTTCTGGACACACAAAGCTTTACTCATCTTGAAAGGCTTTAACCCCAAACCCGGCAAGAAAGACAGGAGGGAATCTTCCTTTACGGAGTATTATTTTTAAGCACTTAAATTTTTCCCATAGAAAACACTACCAAAAGATCACTATCAGCTTGTGATAGCCCTCATGTACATGTACAGAAGTTCTATTTTTTAAATTTTTTTAATGTGTGAGCAATATAACAGATCAGCAGGGAGAAAAAAAAAGGATTACTCCACCAAGGTGGACAACTTCCAAAAAATGGCTAAACAAGAATGGGATTATGTACCTTCCAAATTCCCGTTAAATGGGAACCCCAAGGGGTTTCCCCTAGGGCTTTCTTAGGGGAATATTCAGAGGAGATTTTGCCAGTTCCTTCGTCCAAATATAGCCTATAGCACCCCGGTATTCATGGAGTCTTCCCTCCAAGTACTACCCAGGGCTGACCTTCCTTAGCTTCCAAGATCAACAGAAACTGGGGCCAAGGTAGTGATTTTTTCAGTGTCCTGTGTTTTTTCACGCATCCATATCTAAATTTACAGTGTTTATATTCTATTGCAGTTTATATTGTGATTTGTACATTCAATTACCATGTTAACTTCCTTCCTTTGATCATTACTTTTACCAGTAAAATCACAAAACTCTTGTCAGGTCCTGATTTTTCTGAGCATGACAAAAAAAATGGATTAATATTTTTCTTTTTTAGCTTTTCAGAAAAGACTAATAAACTTCACTGACCTAAAATTTATAGCACCATCTGCTAAAAGTCATATTAAATAAATGATTATACAATAAAGTCTAGAAAAGCCAAAATTTTAAGCCCCCGCTCCAGTTAGTCAATAGATCTTACAGTTTTAACAGGACATGGTCTGTTCACTTGAGTTTTTCTGCTTGCCTTAAACGAAGAAAGCGTTGTTTAAAACCTGTTCCCCGCAAATTTGGGATTTAAAATGACTCACTGCACCGTGTTAAAAATTTTTCCTGACTGTTTTCCCGCATAATCCCCTTGCTTACTGTGTGTCCCACTTTCCAAATACTATCATAACTTCCTTGCTGCTACTAAACACGATCCTAAAAGAGATGAAGCATTTGTCTTAAAGTCTGCTACATTAAAAAATTCCCGGTCCCCGTTCACTGCACAGCTAAGGCCCACTCTTCTCAAATCATTTTTCCAGAAAAATCATTGACTGAGACTCAACATTCAAAAGTTGACAAGCCAGAAATATTTAAAATATTCATTAGTGGCGGTGGGAAATCTCAAAATCAAATGCACAATACACATAGCTAGCCTTATCAGAAAAATATACATCAAAATTTTTTCCCCATTATAAGACAATGACATCTATCGTTTTGCCATCATTTTTTACAGCACTTCAGTGACCTGTCCCAGAAAGAAAGGGGCTCCAAGTTTCCATGTGTTATGCTCTTTAAAACAATTTAAGTTCCACCAAAGGGCCACACACTAAAAGGTTTTATACTATACGTTATGGAAACATAATATATTTGCCTCCCCTCCCCCCCACAATTCTGTTTCAAGTGACAACATGAGGCTTAAGTCAGATGATTAGAGTATCTGTTTGAGAATTACAAAATTACTTTTTTTTTTTGTCATTTCCAGAATTCCCCAAACCGGCCCCAAATGGGAGCTATAGTTCCAGAATCTATAGGCTGGATTTTTATTTTTATGGTCTGGTTTTATATTCTGATATCTAGGGTTGCCACAACAAAAAAAATGGGAGGACTTCTGTAAATTTTAGTGGTTTTGGGGAGGAGAAGGAATTTCAGTAGATGTTGTTGCCACCTGGTTCTGTGACCAGCAATACTTGCTGACATTCACTCACTACAAATATTGAATGACAGCAGCCCTCTCCAATTCTTACCCCTGACAACCCACATCCCCCAAACTAGGGAACATACAAAATAACAAAAAAATAGCTCCGCATGGATCCTGGTAGCACCCAGCAATCCTATTAGTTGGACAAAGGAAATGTAGCTCTTCATGTAAGTTTTGTATCTGGAGAAGTAAAAATATCTTTTAGCATTTTGAACAAGTAGAGATTTACTGTAATATTTTTAAAAAATGACTTGCTGTATCCTCTTGAGGGCCAGTGGCTTGGAAAACCAGTTGGGAAAAAGTGAAAATCTGTCTTACCTCTCCCACACTTGGCATAGAACGAGAAAATAACCCATAAAACATATCTTAAAAAAAGCAGGCTTCTTACAAAGGGACCTATTAAACTGGATTTACAAATACACATAGGTATAAAATGTTCATAAAATTCACCGTTGTCGTCAACCTTGCCCTCCTTGATTTGTGGTGTAACCAAGCTATATAAGAGCACAGAACATGATGTCTCCATGTTAGCAAAATGATCAAAAATAAAGTCTTAAAAAAAAAAACAACTTTATTAAAGGACCTGAAGCAAGGAATTTTTTAAAAACAAATTATAATTGGTTTTTCATGGGTTTTCCTCTGTGGGTTTAAGATAAAAAGGGGGAAAACTGTTAAGAGAACCCGTGTAACATTAAACAAAATGCCCTGGCATCTTGAAATCAGAGGATAATTTTTTCCAACAGCAAAAACCCAAAAAGTTTTTGAATTTACATTTGTCATAAGTTGCAGAAGACAATGAAAAGGTTAAATGTTTTACAATGGGGGGAAATGTTCCCCCCCCTTTTTTTCCCCATAAAAAGCACCACATTTTTCCCTAGCTGGCAAAACTAATTTTCCATTGCAAGAAATAATACAGAGACACATTTTAAAATGTCAAGCACTTTCCCCAAATTATATTTATCAGCTAGTGTTTTCCTTCAAAGTAGGAAAATT
>CAOLHI010008140.1:0-14290 GCA_948474755.1 Ctenosaura bakeri | reverse complement strand
CCATTTCGTTCTCACGGTCCAATCTCTCCCTCCTTTGTAGGTACACAAGTTCCTGGAGAAACCACGATCAAGTTTGCTAAGATGTCCTGGACCTTTTGTCAACAGCAAAACCAAAGTAGGTCTCCTTTGGGTTGATTGTGATTTCATCCCTGTGCCTCCAAGGTGTTGGGGGAAGAACAGGTTCAAGAAAGGAGGGATTAGTGAATGGAAGACAGAAGTGTTTTTATATGGATGTAGTGCTGATCAGAGTCTGGCAAACGTGCTTACAATCTACTCGCAAGCTGATAGTTAACCCAGACTTGTAAAGCCTTAGACGGCCTTGTTTCCACCTCACAGGGTTGTTGGGAGGATAAAATGGATGTGTGGGAGAGGAGAATCACAGGGGTCACTCTGGGCAAGTCCTGGGTCTGGATGAATCATAGAATCATAGAGTTGGAAGAGACCCCAGGGGTCATCCAGTCCAACCCCCTGCTATGCAGGAACACCCATCAAAGCACTCCCGACAGATGGCCATTCAGCCTCTGCTTAAAAACCTCCAAAGAAGGAGACTCCACCACACTCCATGGAGGCAGCAGCAGATTCCACTGCCGGACAGCCTGACTGTCAGGAAGTTCTTCCTGAAGGTTCAGGTGGAATCTCCTTTCCTGCAGCTTGAATCCATTGCTCCTTGTCCTGGTCTCTGGAGCAGTAGAGAACAAGCCTGCTCCCTCCCTCAACATGACATCCTTTCAAATATTTAAACATGGCTACCATGTCCCCTCCTAATCTTCTCTTCTGAGACTAAACATACCCAGCTCTCTAAGTCTATCCTCATAGGGCTTCATGGCTTCCAGACCCTTCACCATTTTGGTCGCCCTCCTCTGGACACATTCCAGGTTGTCCATGTCCTCCTTGAATTGATGAGGTGGATGGAGAGCAGAGAAAAGGAAAGCCAAGAACAAGCCTTTGGGTGAGGGCCAGTGAGCATAAGGAAGGGGCAAGCTTGGAGAATCCACACAGGAACAATGAATGGTATGCTGGAGACATCCTGTGGAGTGAAGAACGGCTTTGCTCCTTGTCCAAAGATATACAGTTTATTACGTCCTTCCTAAATGATTGCACTGAGTTATTGACCTTCTTTGTGAAGAGTTTATAAATATTGAATATAGACAAGCAAGTTGATAAGGCTTCCTGCCGATAAGCAGGAACACACTAAACCAGGCAATTCCTGTCTACTTGCTAAATCAAATAAGAATCATCCAAGGAAAAGAATGATTAAGAAGGCTACAAATAATCTAAAAAAAAGTAAAATATAAAGAATGTTAAAAACAACCCAAGTATGCCTCTAAGATGAACCCTAAGAAGCTTTTCGATCTGCTAGATAAGGAGACAAGACTAGAGATAAAGCTACCTGAAGAAAGAAAGATAAAGCCTAATGACAACAGCGGCACTAGCACTAAGCCAGCAACTTGCTTAAATTCATCAACCCCTCAGCCTGTAAGTCAATGACATCAGTCTTCTGCAGATCCAAAGGAATGAAGAGGAGGAAAGGCCAGCCAGGTAGATCAGTGTCAGACTCTGGGCCCTCCAGACCCCTGGTCAGTGATGGCACTCCAAGAAAAAGACGTAAAGAAGAGAAATATCCAGGACACGAGATGGAACTTGTGTTATCCCATCAAAAACTGGTTTTTCAGAACTATCCTAAACCAAGAGGGTTTTTGTCTCAGTATGAACGTAAAGCTCACTTTGTAAAGTTATTGAGACAGCTCTCCATTAACTTCTGCAGTATTAGGGATATAAATCAAATAGGATATCTATTTTTTAACTGTGTATGTGCTCGTGCAGTGGTCACATTGAACCATTGCATAACGGCTAGCTGGATACTGAAAAATAAGGATGAGCTTAAGCGCTCTGGTCTGATTGTGACCAAACTGCTTGAAAATCGGGCATCCCCTCCGCATCTCAAAGGAGGAGGTATTTTTAGTCATCACGTTCAACAAGTAAAACCCTGTGAAAACTTGATTGATCTAACTAGTGAAGGTCCGGACCTTATGAAATCCAGTCCAGATGATATTATAGGGGAAACAGGAAAAATCTCGGTTGAGACAAAGTTTAAACGGGTGTTCCCCCAAGCTAGAGTGAGTATGCTATGACCAGGAAAGGAGGTCTCCTGGATCATTTTCTGCCCTCCCCTATGAGGAACAAAATAATATCTTAAAGCAATTAGACAGTGTGAGAATAAAGCTATTAAACAGGCTACAAACATGCATCGACTAACGATGGTAGAAGAGCCCATAGAAACAGAGACGCTACATCCAAGTGAGGGCTGTACTACCGGGACCAATATTCTTGTGCAGAATGACTTGAGATCAACTGCTCTAAAAGGCAAAACCCTCCTCATGGACGGATATGCGACTCCCAGAAACAGGACTCACAATTTAGGACAAACAACAGAAGATGATGATCCTGTAAAGCAATCAGGGAAGACAACTGTGCCCATAATTTCAAACATTAGTAGACCTGCCTACCAGCTGCATTCTCTAGAGTGAAAGCTTGGATAAGGAGTCCCATTTAACTGGCCTACTACGTTGAAGAAACATCTTCACCTCCTACAAGATCTCACACTCAATTTGTGTGTGACAACACACCTGCCTGACAACAAAAGAGTCGGAGTAAGCTCTCCCTTCTATCTTGGAATGTGGCAGGGGGACTGCATCTCTTAGTGACCCCAATTGTCTTGCTTTCCTAGCTCGCTTTGATATTCTTTTGATACAGGAAACTTGGGTTACGGGAGAGAGACTATTAAATGGGTTTCATTCTTTCTCCTTAAGGGCAGCTGTAGGGTCTAAGTAGGGTAGAGCCATAGGAGGACTGGGAATTTTGGTCTCCACAACACTACGAGTTTCTACAATACCACTCCCCTCATTTAAGTCTCATGCTATGGTTGTTAAAATTCAATTTAAATCTATTAACCTATTGATTATTAATATTTATATGCCTCCACTGAGACAGAAGAACCAAATGAAAGCACTGTGGGCAGAACTGGAATCGTATGTGGCGGATCTTTCTACTAAGTACTCTGATGCATTTGTGATATTGGGGGGGTGACCTGAAGGCTAGACTGGGCCCTGACAATGGCACCCTATATACACAGTTTAATTTTCTGCCCCCATATTTTGAAGAAGGCACAACCCTAATGACAATTGGCTGTTTTAAGGACCAGAAAGCCAACTATGCTGGTCTGTCTCAATGACTTTTAGACTAAATCTACATGTATTAAACAGTGTTATGGACAAAGATTACACAGCTAGTTTTACCTGTCTCTCTATGATTACTTTATTGCTTCTAGAAAGCTTCTTGTATATGTGAAGGATTTAGAAGTCATTCCAAGGTTTGCAGCTGATCGCCTCCCAATGACTCTGCAACTAATTAACTTTGCCTATGAGTTCTATGCTGAAGATCTTCACCAAACTGATATTATTCTTGATGAAAGAACCTACCGTAGACCTCGATGGGGCCCACAGCTAAATCAGGTGATCACTGACTCTTTATCTACCCCACACTTTCAGTGTCTGCAACTTGCAATCCTTTCCGCGGAGCTCCCGGAGGCACTTTTTAATAACTATAATACACGGATCCAGGATTTACGTCAGTTACTTTTATAGCATGGCAGCACACAACCAAGACTACATAAATCTTATTCCAAACCGTGGTTTGATAAGCACTGTGTTAAAGCGAAAAACGAACTTATTGCTACCTATCAGCTACATCTAGTTAGTACGTCACCATTCACTACTTTAGAGCTGCTTCAGAAAAGAGACAATATAAACGATTATTGGCATACAAAAAGAAAGAAGCTATGAAGACCAGTTGGTCTTGTCTTATTCAGGCCGTTAAATCGAATGATTCATCTCTCTTTTGGCATATTATATCAGGTATGCAAAGCAGAGCTCCAAATAGGATAGAATATTCAATCACTCCCAATGTTTGGGAAATGTACTTTCAAGATTTATACTCAGATCCCCGTATGGGAAAAGAAGAATGCATCCAATCAGTTGAGACTTTCCCACCATGGCCCCCTGTGACAGTTTCTGAAATAAAAAGTCTTGCAGCTCAACTGAAGAACTGGTGAAGCTCCAGGAGAAGATTTGACTCCACCAAAATAAAGTTATTAAAAACCACTTAGAGTTCTGGGCTCCTCTCCTCGCTTCTCTTTTACTTGCATTGACTTCTATGGACGTATTCCTCCTGATGGGGATCAGCAGTCATTGTGCCCGTTTTTAAAAAAGGGACAAAGGGCAACCCAGCAAAGTACAGACCAGTTAGCCTGCTTAATATAATTGGTAAGCTATACGCAAGACATTGATATAGGAAACTTCTGGACTGGCTGGAACAAGAGAACATTCTAGCAGATGAACAAGCTGGCTTTAGGGAAAGCCGATCGACTATTGATCAATGTTTAATTCTGCAACATTTGATTGGGAAATGGTCTTCTGGTAATATTACTGCTCTGTATGCTGCTTTTATTGATTTTAAAGGAACATTTGATTCTATCTCACGCTCCATATTATGGAAAAATGGAGGCATCCTCGATTGATAAGCGATTATTACACCTAATACGAATGTCAGCATGAAGGGACCTCCCTTAAAGTTCGATGTGCCCACAAGGGCATCTTACTAGAGTAATTAAAACAGAGATGGAGAAAACAAGGATGTATTTCTTGGGTCCACTTTTGTTTAACTTTTAGATTAACTCAACGGTGGAGCATTTTCATAGCATCAGTTTCCACCCACCAAAGCTAGCAGGAAGAACTATCCCCATACTGCTTTATGCAGATGATGCAGCTATTCTTTCAGAAACACCTAATGGCCTTAAACGAGCTCTGAGAGAATTGTCCCAATTCTGTCAAGAATATCCTTTAGAGCTTAACTATCCAAAAACTAAAATTATGTCCTTTGCCAAACATCTTAGGCAATTCTCTTGGCATATAGACTCCCATAGGATTGACAGGTTTCCAGCTTTAAATATCTGGGTGTCGTCTTTCGCTCCTCAGGGAGTAGGAAAGCACGTGGGATTCTGCTGCTCACGATGCCCAGGAGCTCAAGGGCTATTCAAAAATTTCTCAGAACTAAAGGTGGAGATTATGTTCCAGCTGCTTTAAAAGGCAAAAAACAGACTTCTTGAGAATTGCTGGTAACTATATCCACATATTACTACATCTTTAGGTTTCTATTGCCCAAGAAGTCCGGAAACAGGGAGCAGTCTCTCAGAATGTCTTCTTTTAAAATCCATATCAGCTGGGCAGCCTGAACGAACATCAGCGACTTCTGTGCTTTGCACTTGTTGAGAAAAAACTGTGGATATAATGGAGGCCTCCTTTGCCAGAATGGCTGAATCGCATCGCCTGCTGACGTGTCTAAAGCGAAGCAACCCTTTCTCTCTCGGCAGTTGCTGAACCAAAGTGCCTCCATTTTGAGTTCTGGGCAGCTCCAAAGGCTGGTCCTGTTGCCAGCGCTTTGGCCCACTTAAAATTAGGCTGGCCTTCCTTGGCAGAGCCCACACCTGGGCCCCCGGCACTCCCTGCCACCACATTTCTCCTTATTTTTCACTGTTGAGCAAAGACACACCTGATTCAGGGTCCATGGCTGATTGTTGAGCAGGAGTTACTTTTTTTTTTAATCAACCAGGTATCAGAGTTTTAGTCCAGGATTCTGAGTATCTTCTAACAGGAGCTGCCATGGAAGTTCTGAGGGGGGTGTTGGTGTTTTTGTGAGGTAATTTGTGAGGTAAAATCAACCCCAAGGGAGGGAAAAGGCTGAGGAGAGAGCGTTGTGGGAAGAGAAACACACAAAGGAAAAAGGCAGGATTGCACAAAATATTCCATCACTCTATAAATATATTCTAGTAGGAAGCGGAGAAAGAAACAGGGGCGTTTTAGAAGTAGCTGGAAGAGTGGGAAGGCAGGGGACGAGGTGGAGTTATTCCAGCTAAACTGGGACATTTTGAGGATTTGCTTTATGAAAGCTGCAAATATGGCTAAAGTAGGGATGGGAAAAGTGGGGCTCATGGACTTTATACCGCCCTCCAGCTCCCCGAAACTGAGGAGCCCCCTCCATTTTAAAAAAGTTGGTGGTCTTTTGGGGGGAATTCAGCCCCCAAATGGTGCAAATAGCACCCCTCAAATCAGTACCTCCTTCCCCTTCTGGAACCGGGTTTCCCAAAATGGGCTGTACTTTTTAGGAGCCCTAGGATCCTTATTTATTTATTTATTTATTTATTTCACCAGCAACTTTTACCTCAAGAAATAAGTTTGTTGCGATCAAAATGACTTATTTTTTTGCTGAATTGATGCTTGTTGTTTTACTACTTGGGTGATGGGTTCTTATTGTTTTTTGTGCCTTTATAAGGAGTGAAGGAGTATAGGCAAAATAGACAACGTTTTCCCCATCTTTTTCCCTGGTCTACTCTGCAGGGCTGGTGGAAACCCAGCACCCAGGACCCTTCAGTTCAGGGAGGGCGTTGCCTGCTGAAAGGCCTAAACCAAAGGATCTCTTGGCATTGGCTTAACCAAAGTGCCTCCATTTTGAGTTCTGGGCTCCCAGCACTTCCTGCCACCACATTTCTCCTCCTCCTTCCCTGCTGAGCAGAAGCATCTGTGACTCAGGGTTCGTTCCTGATTGTTGAGCAGAAGTTACTTTTTTATTTTAATCAACCAGGTATCAGAGTTTTAGTCCAGGATTCTGAGTATCTTCTAACAGGAGCTGCCATGGAAGTTCTGAGGGGGGTGTTGGTGTTTTTGTGAGGTAATTTCTGAGGTAAAATGAACCCCCAAGGGAGGGAAAAGGCTGAGGAGAGAGCGTTGTGGGAAGAAAACACACAGAGGCCAAAAGGCAGGATGCACAAAATATTCCCAATAAAGTTAAGAATAGACATAATTCATGTTTTATGTTGTGTTTCCTGGCCTCAAAAAGCACCTGTTTTGAGGCAGGGTGAGGCCCTCGCCTTTCACTCCAGCCCAAGGCTTCACAGGAGAACGTAGGCCTCAGACCCCAAATAATGTCTAATTTATTAAACAAGCAATTTTTTGTTTTGTTTTGTGGCTTAAATTGTATCAATGTCTAATTTGTTTTTTTCCTCAGAGGTGTAGTAACTAGGGGACAAAATGAGGACTTTGGCCTCCAAATAAGAATTTTTTTCCCTCCTTTTGAAATTTCCCTTCAGTCTCCAAATTTCTAGCATTGGAGGGAATGAGAAACTGCAAATCATTCACATCTAGTAGTGGTATAAATTTATGGATTAGTCAATTGACCATGTCAGAGAAATAACTTCAAATATTATAAAAGGCAATAAAATAAGTAAAAGAGAGTGAAGCAAGATAAAAGAAGCTAAACTAAAGTATGACAAAATATAAAATGAAGTAAAAATGAAAGAATAAAGTAAAACACTCTAAGAAAATATCAAAACTTATAATAATAGGTTATCAACTTATCTTGTGATAAGATACAAATAATAAAATACAGAAACAGTAATTCATCACCCTTGCATTCAACTCCAATATATTTTATGAATTGTTTTCTCAGTTGAACAGCTCTATTTGTAAATTTAGCAGTTTTGAAGACTACATATTTGTTAGTGCCATGAAGGAAATAAGATAATGGTTAGTGAGGGTCCCAATATTTTGTTCTCATTCACATCTAAAACTCTTTTATTTGCTTTGTTTGCATTGCCTGGGTTCACTTGCTTCTTGGTTTCCGATGCCTCAACTGTGTTTCTTTTTGCAAATATTTATTAATACTTAAGAGAAGATGCAAATAAAGTATAATCTATTACTGCAGAAAAAAAGGGGGAAAGAGTTGGAGAAAAGAAACAAACCACACATCAATAATACTAATATGTAACTAGAACTAAAACTAAACAAAATTGAACTTGACTGAAACAGAGAAATAATAACACAAACTTGATAAAGTAACAATATTAAAGGCAATAATGACAAGTTTAAATAATACTTTATTAAACAATTATTAAAGAAGCTAAATAATAACAAGCTTAAAAGACTCATCTCTTGCACTGTCTGAACTGCATTTCTAGATGCTCAATTGAAGTTTTAATTTAATGCAATACAAGAAATTGAGGACTGAAGGAAATTTTAATTTTGGAGGGAGGCAGAATACGTCTTTGGGGTGACAAATACACCCAAATGTCATCTTCTCCCCAGTAGCTGTGCTCGCTAATCCTGCATCTTCCCCTATCCTTTATCAGCAAACTTTTTTTTTACTTTCATTAGTATTTTATTCTGTTTTCCAAAATTTCATAACAAACATAGCATAGGAAACATTTAAAATAGCACTCTATGCAATCTGAATATTTAAAATTGTTTTAGTAAAACTAGTAACTTTTTCAGTTCTATGCAAAACCCCACTGAATATGCTGTGACTTATCTCTGTGTGAGTAGCAGCAAAAGTTTTATGAATAATTGCTAATATTAAAAATATAATTGTTGCCATTGTTGTGTGTCACACATTCTTGTGTGGAATGACTTGCCAGAAGAGATTTGACAGCAGAATACACTCTCTGAATTAAAAAAAAAAATACTTAACACCTATCTCTTCAGGCAATTTTTAACTATGAATTTTACACTGATGTAGTTTAAATAGTTTTATGTGTTTTCAATGTATTTTAATGCATGATGTGTTTTTAGTTCTATTTTAATTTTAATTTATGTTATAACCCATGTCAAGCCTTGGGGAGAGTTGGGTAAGAAATGATAATAATAATTTCATAACTAATTAATTATAGTGTTATTAATGATATTATAATTAATTAATATGAATTGTGTTGTTGTTGTTGTTATTTTCCAACTTATTGCAACCCTAAGGCAAACCAGGTTTTCATCCTGGCAGACATTCAATACATGACCATTGCCTGACTAAAGAAAGGTGTTGGTTATTTTTAATTGTGATCTGTTACTTGTTTTTAATAGACATTTTAATTTTGTTTTAATTATTATGTGCCTATTTAATTTCTGCTTTAACTTTTGTACATTATGGTTTTTTAACTATATTTTCTTTTTTACATGTATTGTAGGCTGCTTTGAGTCCTGCCTAGGAAAAAGGAGAATATAAGCGAAGGTGATAATAATAATAATAAAAACAACATCAATAACAACTCTGTGGAATCAAGAGGAAAACGCAGGATTGTACTGTAAAAAAAGAGGGATTTGGAAAAGAGCACAAAGAAAAATCAAACACTGAGAAGAAGAAATCCTCTGCTGTTCAAGGAGCTCTTCTTTGGGAACTTCTGACTTGAATCAGAAAAGAAGAATGGAATATTCTGTACATCTGCATTCATATCCCAGAACCCATGGAGAGGAGAAGGTGTATAAGTGTATGGAATGTGGAAAGAGCTTCAACAGTAGTGGAACATTTAGTAATCATCTAAGGACACACACAGGGGAGAAGCCATTTAAATGCATGGAATGTGGAAAGAGCTTCAACAATAGTGGAACATTTAGTAGACATCAAAGGATTCACACAGGGGAGAAGCCATTTAAATGCATGGAATGCGGGAAGAGTTTCAGTGTGAGTGGATCTCTGCATTCCCATCAAAGGACACACACAGGGGAAAAGCCATTTAAATGCATGGAATGCGGGAGGAGTTTCAGTGTGAGTGGATCTCTGCGTTCCCATCAAAGGACACACACAGGGGAGAAGCCATTTAAATGCATGGAATGTGGAAAGAGTTTCAGTCATAGTGCACATCTGCATTCCCATCAAAGGACACACACAGGGGAAAAGCCATTTAAATGCATGGAATGTGGGAAGAGTTTCAGTGAGAGTGGATCTCTGCGTTCCCATCAAAGGATTCACACAGGGGAGAAGCCATTTAAATGCATGGAATGTGGAAAGAGTTTCAGTCAGAGTGCAAATCTGCATTCCCATCAAAGGATTCACACAGGGGAGAAGCCATTTAAATGCACGGAATGTGGAAAGAGCTTCAGTCATAGTGCACATCTGCATTCCCATCAAAGGACACACACAGGGGAGAAGCCATATGAATGCATGGAATGTGGGAAGAGTTTCAGTCAGAGTGGAAATTATAGACAACATCGAAGAATTCACACAGGGGAGATGCCCTATAAATGCATGGAATGTGGAAAGAGCTTTAGTGAGAGTGGAACGTATAGTAGACATCACAGGATTCACACAGGGGAGAAGCCATTTCAGTGCATGGAATGTGGAAAGAGCTTTAGTGAGAGTGGAACGTATAGTAGACATCACAGGATTCACACAGGGGAGAAGCCATTTAAATGCATGGAATGTGGAAAGTGCTTCAGTCAGAGTGGATCTCTGCGTTCCCATCAAAGGACTCACACAGGAGAGAAGCCATTTAAATGCATGGAATGTGGAAAGAGCTTCAGTCAGAGTGGATCTCTGCATTCCCATCAAAGGACACACACAGGGGAGAAGCCATTTAAATGCATGGAGTGTGGAAAGAGTTTCAGTGAGAGCGGACATCTGCGTTCCCATCAAAGGACCCACACAGGGGAAAAGCCATTTAAATGCATGGAATGTGGAAATAGTTTCAGTGAGAGCGGAACTTTTAGTAAACATCAAAGAATCCACACAGAGGAGAAACCATTTAAATGCATGGAATGTGGAAATAGTTTCAGTGAGAGCGGACATCTGCGTTCCCATCAAAGGACTCACACAGGGGAGAAGCCATTTAAATGCATGGAATGTGGAAATAGTTTCAGTGAGAGCGGACATCTGCGTTCCCATCAAAGGACTCACACAGAGGAGAAGCCATTTAAATGCATGGAATGTGGAAATAGTTTCAGTGAGAGCGGACATCTGCGTTCCCATCAAAGGACTCACACAGGGGAGAAGCCATTTAAATGCATGGAATGTGGAAAGAGCTTCTCCCAGAGTCAACATTTACGTTCACATCAAAGAACCCACACAGGGGAGAAATCATAAATGTACAGAATATGAAATATTGGCTAAATATGAATTAACTCACTGATTGTATTATATGTAATGTTTTCACTGATTGTATTATATGTAATGCTTTCATGTTAGAGATTTAAAAGAATAATTTTCATGGAGAAGGACACCCTTCCAAGCTAAGGATAGGGAAAATGGGGGACACTTTACTTTCTCCACCCAGGTCTCCCCCAAACCCCCTTCTTCTCCAATGTGCCTCTTTCTCTGGCTTCTTTCAGATGCTGAATTCCTCATTTCCTTTTTTTTTTTTTTTTGGCCATTTAATGCTGTAACTGTTGGATTGAGAGGAGAGAGTTAATGGTCTTGTTGCTTTGCTGTTCCCATAGCAATTGCTACTGTAAATATTTGGTTTCTGTTTCACAGGTCAGCGTGTCCCAAGTTCTCTTGAGAAAGTTGCTCATGTTGTGTGTTTATGTTCTGGGAAGGCTACACAGCTGTGTTCCGGTGTTTTGGTTGGTTTCTGTCTTGTTATGGCTGTTGTATGTAACTTCACACGGAAAGTCAGCCCTGTAAACATGTTATTGTTCTGAAGTGTCTGTTATCCTGCATGAGAGGCTTGTCAGAAGCCCTGCCTGATTCTGATTCTGATTCTTTCTCTCGCTGTTTTGCTTTGTGTGATGCGTGGATGCCACAGTGAGGCATGGCAATTACTTAACTGCTTGTCTTGATGTTTTTACTACCTGCAATAAAATTAGTTAAATGCCTTTGAGGCTGAGTGGCTTTTTTTCCTCCTGGCTGCGGAATGGAATTCTATTGTACCGTGTTTTTCAATGTGGGCCTTGTGGGGCTTGTTTGGTTTAAGGAAGTACCCCGGTTTTCTTTTTGACAGTAACCCACTCTGTTATTTAAGTCATTATGAAGAGCTGAGTGTGACTGGAGTTGGCTATAAAATCTTTCCCTGGGTGATCCCAAAAGAGTCTCTCTGTTGCCCTTCGCCTTTTCAATTCATTTAAGCACACTATCCATGTTCAGAGGACTGTTTTCCTAAGAAGTGTTGAGCACCAGCCCTGTCAGCCGGAGCTTCAGGGATGCTCCTGGTGAACAGAACCAGTTTGCTTTTAAACCAATTGTGGATGAGTCTCACGATTAAAATGTAGTTGGAGAGAGGTATAGCCTATTTCAGAGAAACAGGTCAAGCACGAAAAGGGTATAGCAGGCACTCTTCATGGCCATATATCGTGGACATTTATGCCTGAGAAGAGGTCCATGATGTCAATCTTGGAAGCCAGGTTGAGAGCGTCTGGGTAGAAATTAAAGTGGAGAGAACCACCAGTAATGCCATTGTGGGTGTCTACAACAGACCCCTAAGCCAAAGGGAGGACTTGGATGATGCCTCCCTGGAACAGACAACCAAACCTTCAGAAAGCAGAGATATAGTAGTCATGGGAGAATATCAGCACCAACAAATTTCTCAGTTGCCTTGTAGACAATTTCAGAGTCCAGAAGGTGGAGGAGAGAACAAGGGGGGCAGCTATTCTAGACCAGATCCTCACCAACAACGAGTGAGTGAGTTAAAGTTTATTGATTAGTCAATTGACCATATCAAACAATGAACGGCAAACATGATAAAATGTAAAAAAGCATAATATATAGGATACAGTGCATGAAATGTCATTGGATAAGATAAATTAGACAAAATAAAATGACCTATATTATATTAGTTAACTTAATAATAGTAAGTTATTGTCTTATAATAGACTAAAAGGTAATAAAATACAGAACCAGCACATATTTAGGTAAGTTCATCACCTTTACATGCAACCCCGATGTGCTCAATAAATCATCTTCTCAGTTGAACAGCCCTACCTATGAATTTAGCAGTTCTGGGTACAACGTTTGTATTTGTACCTTGAAGGAAGTGGGCTAACCATTTACTATGGTCCCAGGGTGTAATTCTGTCGAGTGTTGTCTGTAGGAACTGGGCCCTCACTGTGTCATATAGTTTGCAGCTGAGTAGGACATGCTCAACATCTTCTATTTCGGATGCCCCACAGACACACGTTCTCTCGATATCTGGCACTGGATGGAATCGTCCATATCTGACCATGGAATCTACCTGCTCGAATCTTGCTCTGGTTAAAGCTGTTCTATAATGTTGGGTCAGGTCCATTGTCAGATATTTTTCTATTTGAAAGGACTTTCTATTTCGGGCCAACCGTTTCGTTGGCCTAATATTCGCGAGTGTCTCAATCTCAATTTGGGCTTTTACATCCATAACTCTTTGTTTAAATATTCCTATGGCTTGATGTCTAACTGATAATAAATATTGTGTTGAAAAACCAAGATGTGCGATAATTTGATAAAACTGGCAAACCCATGTAGTGTGTTGAAAACTGCCCATTTGTTCTTCCAGGCACGTTTTTGGAAATCTCTCAGAATCCAATGAAAGGATCTTCCACCAGTAACTGAAGGCTTTAATTATAGTCAGACTGTAAATTGAATGGGTGCCTCTTTCAGCTCTTCCTGCTGCTCCAGGAGTATTCCTGTCGGTCTCCAAAACAGTCCTCAAGAAACATGCTTGATTTTGTTCAAGTGGGAGGGCTTTTGAGAGTCCCCACAATTCAGCACCATGTGTTAGAACTGCTGTAATTTTTGCCTTATATACCTTCCAAATGGGGAGCAAGGAAGTTGGGTGATTATAACTGAGCAATTTAATTAACATTTTGGAACCTGCTGTAGACTTCTCTCAGTGCCAACACGGCTAAGAGGATTCCTGCTAGACGGAGGACGTGGAGGAGGCAAAGCTGGCTGGGCAGGCATAGGAAAACCCCATAGAAGCTTCTAGAGCTTGTTCGCTTGGCGGGAACCCCTCCCCCACTCCGGTACTGTGCATGCGCCTCCCGCCGAGCAACGGTCTCTCCTCAGTTCTTTTTCGTCCGCCATCGTGTACGGAAGGTTCTTTAGCTTGTTTCTCGCTATTTCTCCTGCTTGGCTGTTTTCGGATTTTTGGACTTTTTGGACTGTTTTCTTGACCTCCCTCTCAGATTTCCCCTCAGACTTGGTAAAATTTGGACTTCTCCGCGTTTCTTCTAACTTTGTCGGTCGTCTTATGTCCGCGCTGTTTAAGAACTGCATTTCCTGTGGGTGTAAGGTCGCTCTTTCAGACGGCCATGAAGAGTGCCTCTTCTGCTTGGGCGAGACCCACAACACCCAGACTTGCCCAAGCTGCCAAGAGTTCACTGCCCAGACTCTTCGGAATCGGTCTTCAAGGCTAAAATCTTTTTCTTGGGAACAGTCTTTGAAAGCAATAAAGGAGACCACTCATTCCAAGATGGTCGACAAGAGGGCAACCACACCATCGATGGTC
>CAOLHI010008139.1:0-12488 GCA_948474755.1 Ctenosaura bakeri | reverse complement strand
CCAAGCTCTGGAAAACACCTGGGGACAACACTCTCATTTTCCCCTCCCCCACAGCTCCACCCCTGCCCCCACCCCAATGCAAATTACTAGCCCTGAAGCCTGTCCAGTAGCCACCCATCTACCAGGGCCTAACAAGAGCTGATGCTGAGTCCATTCTCCTCATGCCAAAGACACCCCCTGCCCGCCTCCAGGTCCCTCACTCGCCTGCAAGGGGGTTCGGAGTCGGGGCAGGGACCGGGGCGGCAGGCGGCAGGGGTGCCCTTCGTGGCATTGCCAAAGAAGCCTGGCTTGCATTTCTCGCACTGGGGTCCCTCTGTGTTGTGCTGGCAGTTCTGGGGGGAAAGAAGAGGAATTGCTGAAAGGATGGGACAGGAATGGTAGTCTCCCCACTTCTCTCCCTTTAAAAAAAAAACAAACCCTCGGCCAAGAGCTTCAAGGGCTACAGAAGTCCACGTCCTGATTCATCTGAGAAAACAGTCAAGGTATTGTGTTGTGTCTAAGGCACAGCAAAACAAAACAACATGAAAACAGAGACCATCCACTGTGACCTCCCCAAATCAAGGGGCACAGTACTCCCAAGTTAGCCCTCTTACTTCAGCCCCCAAGGGAGAAAATCCAACAGATGCCGGCCTCCAGTCTCCCCGGCAGTGAAGACACAACCACTGTACTGTCCTGTAATTCATAATTCAGTGGGTGGTGGCAGTGAAGATTAATTAACAGCTAAAATTAATAACAGGCTGGAATATACATCACAACAGGCTGGAATATACATCCCAGTACCACATGGTGAATTCCAGCTTCACAAGCACAAATAAATCTGCACAGGAGCACAGCATTCATTTCCAAAAGGAGTTATTTTATACAGAACACAGCGAGGGAACCACATTCTAAATATTAAATAGCGTTATTCTAAAATCTCACCTAGTGGAAGGGTGAGAAGGTGTGCGCATATGTGCCTTCAAGTTGTCTGTTGGCTTATGGTGACCCTATGAATTTCCTTGGCTTTTCTTAGGCTGGGTTGGCTTTGCTGGTTCCTCTAATATTGCCTGGAGTACCTTGTGTTCGTTGGCAGTCTCTCATCCACGTAGAAACCAGACTGACTCTGCTTAGCTTCCAAGAGCAGACGGGATCTGGTGCTTCAGGGTATTTAGGCTGACACCTTAGAAATTAAAAATTGCTCCTTTCCAACATTTTCTTCCCAGAAGTAGCCACTTCTTCGCTAGAGTTGCTATTCTTCTTCTCCCAGTACCTACTATCACAACCGTTGCTCCTTCTGTAAGGCTGCTGCTTCATTTTGGCATCCCACACCAAGAGAGACACGTGTGTGCTAATTATGAGGTTAAGCGGTAGGAATTCCCTGGCACGTCTGTAGTGCCAACTTGCTGCTAAAAAGCACAGGAGCGGGATCAGTAATGGGGGAGCAGAAAGTGGCAATCCTTGTTCCAGAGTCGGACAGGGCAAGGAGATGAATGCACTCTTTGGGACACTTTTGGGGTCAGCGTACCATCTTGCAGGGTAGTTGTGTTGACAGTGCTTTTCTGTGTTTTTGGGGGGGAGAAGTGTTGGTGAATTGGCTCCAGGTTTTAGTGTGAACTCTATGAAATGTTTTTATTCCATTCTTCAGTCAAAGAAAGCGGTCGTAGGAATCCACAGGATATGAACCTGGATTTGGCCTGCACTTTCATAACCCTCCAAGAACTTCTTGACAAGTGGGTTCAAAAAGCAGGAAGGCTTCCCTTGCCATGTGCCAAGATACCACTGAGAGGTAGCATTTCAGGGAGGAGGGGAAACAGGATTTCTCTGACAGCAACCTGAGGAAATCCAAAATTTCTAGGGGTAGCAAAGGCCCCCAGGCTGATGCCCTTAACAAAAAGAAAATGACCAGTCCAAGGGGGTGGAGGAGACTTACTGTGTGACTGATGTCGTGGAGAAGTCAAGACCGGGGGGGAGCGATAGTAACCGGGGAAAGAAAACGATACCCTGTTGACACAACCTTGCTGCTACTATACTGTCATACATTTCCCAAACATTTCCGATATATTTTTGGAAAAAAAGACAAGGAACCTCCTGTAACCAGACCTGATAGAAAGGTGAAAATACGCATCCTTCAAGCCCAGCATGGCACCCAATCTTCCTTCAGAAAAAAAACCCAGGGGACCTATATCTCAACAGTTGGTTTTGAGGTGGAGACCGTATTTTTTAACCTGTCATTCTCATTATCTGAGCATGTTTGAGGTTCTCATCTGTTGATACATTGAGGAGGGTGGCGTCATCAAAAGGCAGGTCCTCGATCATCGCATTGGCCTGTTGTGAAAATCCAGAAGAACGGGGCCACAAAATGGGGCCACCTGGGGCCCCCCCAACCCCCCCGCAATCTGTCCTTATTTCCTGAAAGGCTAAGCAGTGTGCCTCACCAAACAGCACCAAGGCCACTCTTCTGTCCTCCTCAGATAGTTGATCTATGTAAGGCTTAACTTTGTTCCAAATAAACTGCTGTTATGCGCCCATGCAAAAACTGGAGATTCAGAAGAGGAATGCAGCATTTTGAGAGAGTTTTCTGCCCAGTGCAGTTCAATCTGCTCTTAGCAGGGGTAGAATGACTCTTGTGAGATCCAAGAGTGGGCCACGTCAACTCAAACATAATCAGTTTTTGGGTGTTGGGCTAAGCGGCGCGCTGGCTTTGACTCAACGACCTTATACAATGACTTCGACTTCTTCAAAGTGGAGGGAATAGAAGATGGAGAGGCCCAGGAGTTGTTGAATATCTGTAGAAAATAGGGAAGCTAGGAGAGAAGCTCAGGTTGGAGCTTAATCCTGAAATTGTTGGAAAATAGGATCCTAGATGTCTTCGCTCTGATGTTCCATCTGAAGATTCAGTGATTGTGCCTGTCGCGTCTCAGATGGGCCAACGTTCCTGACTCCTTGGACTGGCTTTGAATTCACCTTTCAGCCCAGTATTTTCCTGGATTGTTAGCTGAGGACTTTCCCTGTTACTCTACCACCTCAGCAAGTATTGTCCCATCCTTCCCTAGCTGGCTGACTCTGATCCTGAGAGGAGGTTGTATGACATTCTGATGAGGAATCTATGATTTCTGGCCAAGTCTCAGTGGGGCCTGCGAATGAACAGGACTGCAAGCAGAGACACAGATGGTGAGCCTGCTCCGGCCCTGTGAGTTCTTCAAACACTGATAGCTGTCACTGCTGGGGTGTTTGGTGTCTCTCAAGAGGTGTGATGAGAGGGGACTCCTTATATTTCTTTCCTATCTTTCTTAGAAGAAGGAAGTGGAACCGACTTCTTCGGTGTAAGAAGGGCCTTCCTCTGTTCTGGCTGACACTGGCCAATCTGCATCCTGAGAAGGATGGTTCTACCAAGGCCAGTGTGGAGGGTGAGAGGGAGATGACTCTTGCTCTGGTTGGGACTGGGCAACTTATGTGGGAGGCTGAGAGATTGACAGTCCCGAAGCAGGGTGCAAGGAGGAATGACCAGGGTAAAGACCCAGCTCTGGATACGGAGAAGACAACCTCGTAGCCAAAGCTGGAGTGAGGGACATCAAAGTTTTCAAGGTGAAGCTATGTCCTATTCAAGCCACCGTGGCTGAGGTGTTGTAGAGCGTCCAGTTTTGAGAAGCCACGTCAGGAATGCTCAACACTTTCTCCCAAAGGAAGGGACTTCATCTGAGGGGTAAAGGGCTGACAGTGTGAGCAAGACCCCACATTGTGTCCCTCACCTAGACAGAGAAGACACTTTGGATGGCTGTCCCTATCAGGCATCTTGCCTCTGCAAGACGAGCAGTGTTGGGTTGGGCTGCTGAGCAGTGTTGGGTTGGGTTGCTGAGGCCATACAACGAAGGAAGTCACACAGAAAGTCTGAAGTCAGAAAACCGTGACAAAAGGAGTGAAGAGAGCCAAGATAAACAAACCAAAATGCTGCAGAAAAGCCATAACGGTTAGGAAGTCCAAGTTCAACGGTCTATTATCTCTTCCAACTTACATTTCTATGATTCTTATGATTTCCTTAATATTATCCCTTTATTAGATTCACTTTCTTTATTTAGACATTCTGTTGGATGCCAATAGTAATTACCTATCTTCAAATTCTTTTCCCATTTTCCCCATACCTGCCACATTGTCCAGAAAGGTCCTTAATTTCATTTAATTTTTCTTCCCTATGATCTTACTTCCTATCATTCTTTGATTTAAATTCCATGTTGTCTATGTATCTTTCTATCCCGACCCATCCTTCTTGGGTGTCATGTTCAAATTGAATATTCTTGCTATTTGGAAAGCATCATAATATTTTTCAAGGGAGGGAAGAGGTTATATTTTTTAAGACTTTAGTAAGGTGGTCACCTCATTCCAGGTGGAAGTTCCTTTTTTTAAAAAATTTTATGTAAATAGTAAGTGCTGTATTGTTTTCCATATGTTCTGTTTCATTTTTTTTTTTTTGGTACTTATTGGAGTTTTCTAGGATCTGTTTATATGGTTATGATTCTCTTTTTTTCTTTTACCGATGTCTCTTAATATTTATGTTTACTATTGTTAATAAAAACATGATTAAAATAAACAGGAAAAGAGTTCTCTGGGTCCCAGCCTGCAGCCCCCTCTCTCTGTCCCCTCTGCCTCCTCCCTCCAGCTTGCTTTTCTCTCACCTCTTTTCTGCGTTGTTGTTCACCCCCTTCTTTGCAGAGCAAACCAGCTGTTCTCCCTCCCAGGCGGTGAGGGGACGGTGAGGGGTGGTGGGGCAGAGACCCTGGGGCCTCCCAGGAGGTTCATCCCCTTCCTGGGCTCCCGGGCTCTGGCAATGAGGGGGAGGGAGGAAGTGAGGGAGGGATGGAGGGGAACTCCTTTGGCTGCAGCTGGAGGCGAAGGAGGAGGAGGAGGAGGAGGAGAAGCAGCACCTCCTGGCCGGGCGGGGAAGCGGTGGGCGCCTTTGGGGTGGTCGTCAACATCTCCAGCCACTTGCTTTCTTTCATGTTGAAGTTGTTCTGTTACTTCGTTTTTTGTACTTCCACTTTTGTACTTCCACTTTATTTCATGTTGAAGTTGTTCTGTTACTTTGCTGTATTTCCCAGGAATTTTTCTTGGTATTATTTGACTATTTACGCAAAGTATCCTCCCACAGAGGCTTTCCTTGCATGTCAAACCCATCTGATGTTAGTTCCTTTCTTTCAATCTCTTTCAAAGAATTCTTTGATGTCACTCTTTGTTTTTGAAGTTACTTCTTCATCCTCAAAGATTCATTTAGTCTCCCTCTGAATTTTTTACTTGCCTTTCTCATCAGCATCGTTGCTGGATTGTGGCCAGGGAAAGTTTTTGGGAAGGATTTCAACTTTAGGTATCTTATTAGTCCAGGTTTCTAGAAACCCAAATCATATCTCTCCTTGAAGGGATTTTTGTAACAAGGCAGCATTCTGCTTGCTTTGGCTGTGAGCCATCAGAGTATGAAAAGAGATGCTTTAAGTGTCTGATTTTTTTTTTTTTTTTTTTTTGGATACTGGCTTATATTTCCAAAGCAAAGAGACTGAGGTGATCCTCGTGACCTTTGCATGCTTCTTTGAATGATAAGCCAGCACCATCAGACTGTCCTTCCAGCACTCTGGAAGCATCTGCAAGAAAAACCGGCTGAAGCAATGCGGTGTCCACTTGGGTTGCAACAGGCTGAGGCGTGTTGGCACTTTAGTCCTCTTCCGGAAGCTTTCAAAATGCCTCTGAATTGGAACCTGATGTCATCATGTCCAGGGCAGAAGAGCAGACCATTAATCACCAAACAGCAGAGCAGGGTTTACTCACAAGGCAAGAGCGTGAAAATGTCCAAACAGAGGTTAGGTTCCGAAGCAAACAGATCCGAAGGACAAATCCAAGTCATCATCAAGTCCAAGTCTGCAGGGCAAGTCCAAGTAAGTCGTAGCGATTCAGATGCAAAAGGACACGCACAGGGCCTCACAACCAGAGAGCTCAATTGCTGACCCTGAAAGGCCAGGGCCAGCTGAAGGCCTTTTCTCTTACTGATGCTGTTGCCACACGTGTTCCTTCATTAGGGCTTGTTTGTTGCTTAAACGTGCTGAGTGGCACAGCCCCTCCTCCTTCTGAGGTCACAGTACGTGTCTGTGTCGTCTCATCCTCTGACCTTTGTCTCCCTTGCCCAGGCCTCTGCTGTTGTTTGCTGTCTTCTCCTCTGGGGAAACCTCTGCCTCGGATTCAGACTCCGCCTCCTCACTGCCAGGGTCTCCAAGGCAGGGCAGGACGCCTGACGATGTCAATTTGATGTGTACGGATGACCTCTTCAGCTGAATTCAGCGGGGCTAATTAAGCCTTTTCCAAGCCTGTTTCTCCACTATCTTGATGAGCTAGCATCAGCTAGCAAATGTGGAGATATCAATTAGCCAGCCAGCCACACACATACGACTTTCATGGCATCCCTGTACTACTGCTAGGTGGTGAATTTGTGGCTTGGGGTGTCTTGCTTCACCCATCCTGCCACGGCGAGGCCTTCTGAGTTCTCTTCCCAGCTATTTTCCAGGAATGTATTGAAAGATGTTCTCATTCCACAATATTTTTTTTAAAAACAGTACTAGGCACTTTGCCTTTTTCCATTGAGGCTTTCTTAGTCAATGTCCTTTTCAGACTTGTGGCCATACTCCAGCCCCATTCTTCTGAGCCTCGCCTGATTTTCCCTTTGGGGCTGCAGCTCAGCTGTAGCAGATGCTCTTTCTGCCATGCGGAGGGAGGGCTGTGACGTCCCTGAAGTTTGTAAGTACAAGTAGAGGCTCGCAGTCCCTCTCCTACTATTATTATCCTTGTTGACTTCAACGAGAAGGACCCCCCTGCCCCCGGACCTTCTTTTCTACCCCTATTCTCTTCTCTTTCTTGCCACCCTGCAGCTATCTGTGCAAACTGGGGAATCTCCCGGGCATATCAGATGAAGGGCCTGGAATCCTAAGATTCTCTCTCCCTCCCAGGCCTGACTTCTCTGGGTAGCCCAAAGTAGGGGAGACCTGCTGAATCTGGAAGATGAGGCAAGTGTTCAGTCACCACTCGACAACTAGTCCCACAGGTTTTCTCTCTCAACAGAATGACTAAGGGGATTCAAGCTCCAGCCCTTGTGTGTTCCCTGAATGGGAAACTGGGAGAAGAAAGGGATGGGTAACCGCGTGCCCTCCTCCCTTCTCTGCGGCAGGAACTTTCTTTCTGAGACCATCCCCTTCAGGGGTCTACAAGGAGACCCCCTGATTCAGCTTCGCACAGGGCAGGGTCTTTCTCTGAGGGGAAATCAATCCATGGGACACAGCTCCTGGGGCTCTGAACAGTGCTCAGCCATGATCGGAAACTCTGTCCTCTCAGTTCGGAGTCAAGAATGGGTTGCTACTGCTAATCCTAGGAGATTACTATCTCTGAAACAGTTAAACGAACTGAAACCTCAAGTACTTTACTTGCAAAATACGAAGGATTTTATGAATGTTGGTAAGAACCCCAATGAAATGAAAGTCTCCCTCTCCTCTGGCCAAAATCAGAGGAGCAATCACCGTGAAAAGGACCATCTGATACCAACAGCCTTCCTTTTCCACCCAAGGCATGAAGATTTTTCTAAATGATACTGAAATCTTTAAAAAGCGGATGGAAGTAACTTCACCCTGATTTGCCACATTCAATGGCTACGGTTCTTCTCAGCCTGGAGAAGCCCATCTTGGACATGCCTGCTTTATAGTGCTTGATACGAAGGTCCTCTCCGAAGGAAAGAGGTGGCAACCCCAATTTAGATTGGCAAACACAGCTGAGGGCAAAGAGATTCTAAGCCATACTTCCTGAAAAAAAAGGGCCAAGCGCTCAAAGTCCTGGATTTGGAGAGAGAGAGAGAGAGAGAGAGCGCTGTCCTTTTCTGTGGATCCCCCAGTCCATTTCTTCATCATCTCCTATCTTTTCTATCCCAGGTGTAAACGAATTTGGAAAGCCTGCTTCGTTCTTTCATCCCAGTCCCTTGAGAAAGGGATTGCCAGCCCTCCTTCCTCACCGGTTGGTCTTAGACATACTCCGGTGGATATCTCTTCTTCATCCACAACCTCAACTTGCGCTGAAACGCAGCTCTCCGGCTGGGTTGGTGGTGGAGGTGAAAGGCCCTCAAGACGATGTCTTGCGTCTGTCTGGCAACTCGCCTGACATCAGGGTCTCCATCCACGAGAAGGCAACTTAGCTCTGGAAGGGAGGGAGGGAGGAAGGGAAGTAGGTGGTGGATTGGCACACAGACCCCAATGGGAATCTTTTTCCCAAACTCCAAACTCTACCCCCATGGACCCTTCCCCCCTGCTTTCTTGAACTCACAAATCCAGCCTTACCAGTCCCACAGATCAGCAAGCAGCTTTTAGAGAAGGATCCGCTGGCCTTGTGCACCAGATGACCTGGAGAGAGGATGCCAAAGAGAAATGGGAATACCGCGATGCAGAGAGAGTGGTGGTGCTCCCTGGCCCTCCCGTGCCCCGGGAAAGGGAAAAAGGGGGCCGGGCACCCCCCCCCCACCCAGAGGACTCCAGATGGTGCTTTTCTGTGGGGGGGGGGACCAAAGAGCATGGTTTCCCCCAAAGAGGAGGCTCATGGTTCAGTGGCAGGTGCCACAAGGGCCCAGAGAGACCGTCCTCTGGGGAAGAGCCTCTCCTCCCTCCCAAATTTGAGCCTGAAAGGGGCCAAGACACCTCCCAGCTCCCTTACCGAACAACATGGCTTCTGTCTTCTTCCCCAAAAAGGGGTTTTTGGGCCTGAGAAAAATAAACAGCATCTATGCACTATGCGATCCAGTTCCTCCAATCGCAGTGCTGGATCTGGGGTGAAAGACCAAAGTCAAAACCGGGGTTTCCTCAGCCTGGCCTGATCCCCCACGCCCTCTTGGCTTGGGCCCCCTTCGGGCACTTACCAGGCGCTTGGCAACCCTGTGAAGCACCTCCTGCAGGGAAAAAGTGTCCTCTGCCAGAAGGCTTCTCTTAAGGCGCCACTGCAGGGACTCGGCCAGCTCCCAGACCTTCACCTTCGCTGCCTTCAAAGAAAAAAGGAGGAAGACACAGAGGGAAACTGAGTCAGACCTGTTTTTGCTGTCCTTCCTCCAGACCCCCACAAGAGCCCAAACCTCCAAAGCCTTGTGGGGCCAGCATTTGGCCTCCTCACCTCAGCCACCTCCACATCTTGATCCTGCACCAGCGTCAGCACTGCAAAGAGGTCCTGGATGGTATCGTACTTTCCCCCAGGGATGGTCCTGGTTCTGGATAAAGTCCCCAATAACGGCGAGGGCTGCCCCCGGGCCCCTTGGGCACCTCCTAGAAAGGAAGGGGGAGAAAGGACCCATCTTTTCATAGGCAGGAACAACTGGCCACCCAGCCCCTTGTATGAACCTTCCTTTCACGGGTTGGGGAGGGGGGGAAAGCGAAGCACTCCCCACCACCACTACCAGAGAATGGCAGAGAGGACCAAGACTCACAGAAGCAAGAGGCGCCGGTACACTGTGGAGATCTCCTCCTGGTTCCTTTAGCCATCCTTCCCAGGAGTGTCAGGAGTCCTCCATGTTTGTTGTTTTAGGATAGCAGTAGCCTGGGGAAATAGTGATAGTAGGCTGTTAACTTTCCCGGGCGCCAACCTTTCCCTTTCCCCGGCTGGAATTTCAAAGGAACCATTTGGCATGATGACGTTCGCCCTTTTTACAACTATCTCAGGAGAAACTTGCTGTTTAAGTGTAAGGCGGGGGGAAAGCTTTTCCATTCTCGAGTTTTTAACGTCTGATAGACAGTATCATTCACTATGTTTCAATAAATCTTCTACTAAAGTTTATTGCTACTTTTTGAGGGTGAATCTGTTCCTGACAGAAAGCTCGAGAATCTTTTTTTTCCCTAAAATGCATCAAGTAGTGGATCAGTTAATTACTGAAGAAGAACGAAGGGTTGCAAAAATTTAAAGGAACTGAAGACCCAAGGTTTCCCTGGATACCAAGGCAAATTTACCGCTGAGCGAGGCTATGACAACCCCCACAAGCGGCCAAACCTGGGTCTGGGGAGAGAAACCGCTTTTTGTCGGTAAGACAACGCAGAAGGGCTGCTAGATGGGACACATCAGCCAAAGACCTTTCCTTTCTGGCGGAAATGGCACGAATGGAAACAGAACTGGAGAGAAAAGATGAGGAGATACTCGAACTCAAGACCATGTTACGTGAGATGAGCATCCGTCCCTCGCAGACATTGAGAACACCAGCACGCGAACCACGAGCGGCTGTGCCAGCGGGAGGGACCCCCGGTCCCCCCAGGGAACCAGCAGGGCAAGCTCCAGCGCCACCGCTACTCAGAAACGTGGGAGACCTGAAAGCGTCCTTCAACGGGAAGGGTGAGAAACTCTCTTTCTTTATGACTATGGCAAATAATTTCATGGTCGATCATGGCCCCTCTTTCGGGATGATGCAGCCCGAATTAGAAAACCTGGCCCCGAGAATGAAAGGACTGGCAGCTGACTGGGTAGCGAACCTTATGACACCCCGCGCCCCCGAAACCGAAAATCTGCAGCTCTTCATGAACCATTTGCGTGAACGGTTTGAAGACCCCATTTACTAAAAAAACTAAATATCAACTAAAACAAATGAAACAAGGCAGGAACAACGTGGGAACATATTCGCGTGAATTTAGAAACCTGGCCACCAAAGTGCAATGGAATGATGAGATTCTTATCGAGTTATACAAAGATGGACTAGATCCTGATATCTTACACGGGTGCCTAAAGCCCGGGCCCAAACCCCCAAACCCTGCTAGGTTGGGGTCAGACTAGCTACTGAAGTGGAGGGTATAACCCACACTGTTCAGTTGAACCGACAACGACAAGACTTAACCAAACGACAACCTCGCCGTCCCACCTTCCTCAATGTTGAGGAACGAAAAAAACCCTCAGTTTGGGCATGTGTTTCACCTGTGGGAAACCGGGTCACCTTGCCAACAACTGCACCAGTAACCAAGCCACGGTGGGGACTAAAGGAGCACGAGCAGACCCCAGGAATAAAGAATCTACACGTCAGACAACGGCCATCAAACAACCGCTCAGACGCACTCATAAGGACCCTGCAGCAGCGACAGGAGACTCCGCTCCCGACGGTGGGAAAACCCCTTCTTCGTATTCCTCGGACACAGATGGGGATTCTGAACCCGACGGTGGCGGGTTTTAAAGCAGCGGGAACAGCTGAAATCTCCTAAAATTCCCCATTTCTATACCACGGTTACGATTACTGGCGGAGATGGGACCTTGCATGTACATAGGGCACTAATTGACTCTGGCTGCTCCAGAAGTTTGTTACACCCCAAATTGGCCAAGACCCTTAAAACTCTATATGAGCCTTTGGAACGCCCCATCAAGTTAACTCAAATGGATGGGACCTCAATGACTGGAGGAGCAATAAGCGAAATCACCATGCCCATCTCATTTCAAAGGGACCAAAATAATTATAGCATGCGGTTCCTAGTTCCCAAGGCGGTGCAGTTCGAATTGGTCTTGGGAATGGGATTTGGCTCCGTAAATATAATCCCCAAATAGACTGGACCGCTGGCACTCTATCCTTTTCCCGAGGCAAGCTTCTCTATTGGCCATGAAGAATTGCAACAAATTCCTTCGCACTACCGTGATTTACAGAAGGCCTTTCATAAGAGGGAGGCTACATATTGCCCCCCCACACTGAATTTGACTGTAAATTGGAATTGATTGACGGAGCCTCGCTGCCTAAACCAAAAATCTACCCCCTGAGCCACAAAAATCCTTGCCCTAAAAAGTTCCTTAATAAAAATTTGGCTCGTGGCTTTATAAAACCTTTTCACCCCCCGGCGGAAATCCCGTCTTCTTTCCGAAAGAGAAAAGATCCCGGAGCGGATCCGAGGCTGATATTTTAAATCTTTTGCTATTAACCAGGTTATCTCTTCCAATTGTTATCCCATTCCCCTGATACGGGCCTTTTTTTGACCATCTGGTTCAAGGAAAATATTTCACTAAGCTTGATCTTAAAGAAGCATTTCATAGGATTCGGAAAAGGACCCCGACTCTGAATGGCTCACCACCTTTGCAACCCCACTGGGGGGAAATTTTTAAAAGGACGGTTCTCCCCTTTTTGGGTTCAATCTGGACCATCTGTGTTTTAGATGTTTTTTAACACCATTTTCCACGACTTATTGTATCAGGGGGTTCTGATTTATTTGGATGACATTTTAATTTATGCAGACTCCATGGAATCTCATTATCATTGGTTCGGGAAGTGCTTCGACGGCTGATAGATAATAAACCCCGTAGTTAATCTGTCTAAGTGCCCAATTTTACACCCAAACCTTTGATTACTTGGGTTATAGGATTCAAGATTGTTCACTTAAAATGGACCCTTCGAAAATTAACTCTATTTTGCAATGGCCCGTCCCCAAAACTTTGAAGCAACTGCAGCAATTTCTTGGCTTTGCAAACTTTTGGAACTTTATCGAGGATTTTGCAGCCATAGC
>CAOLHI010008138.1:0-15902 GCA_948474755.1 Ctenosaura bakeri | reverse complement strand
AGGGGTTTTGGTTTTCTGGTCAGAGAGCCAGTCCTGTGTGAAAACGATCGTTACCCAAGACCCAAAGGAAATGTTTCCTGGGTCTGCCAATCTGTGTTCTATGTTAAAGGAATACCTAATAAACAAACTTCCAGTCAGAAATTTCCCATCCGTACAATCAACTGGTTTGACCTGGATTATTCTCACTCAAAAAAGAAGACACTAAAAGCAGCCATGCGTCTAGTTCAAAAGAAACCTGCACCAGACTATCACACAAAGAGGCTAAAGCTAAGAGGGAATTATAAAAATCTAATAGCCTCTAAGAAGGCTCCGGATACAACCACAGTCTGGTCTGAGCTGGAAAAATCAGCAAAAGGGTCCAACTCAGCTACTTTTTGGAATATTGGATCTGGCGTGCTGAAGGAGCGGAAGCTACCATTTGACATTCCCTTTTCAGCTTCAGTTTGGGAGGACTTTTATACTGTTTTGTTTGCTAACCTCAACCAGGACCCCACAGGAAAGAGAACCCTTGTGCAAATACCACCGTTAGTTCCTCCCCTTGGCCACCAGGGTCAGTGACAGAAAATTAAACATATCATCCTGTCAGGAACAGATTCACCCTCAAACGTAGCAATAAACTTTAGTAGAAGATTTATTGAAACATAGTGAATGATACTGTCTATCAGACGTTAAAGCTCGAGAATGGAATGTTTTCCCCCCGCCTTACACTAAACAGCAAGTTTCTCCTGAGATAGTTGTAAAAGGACGAACGTCATCATGCCAAATGGTTCCTTTGAAATTCCAGCCGGAAGGAATGGTTGGCACCTGGGAAAGTTAACAGCCTACTATCACTATTTCCCCAGGCTACTGCTATCCTAAAACAACAAACATGGAGGACTCCTGACATCCTGCCCCACTTTTTTTTAAAAAAAAAATTCATATACATATAGATACGCAAAACAAGTAAAATATTACAGAACAACAGAAATACAAGAAACCCATGCAGTAATAACAAAGTCAATCGGGGCGTTGGGGAACATCAGTCGGCGAAGAATCCAGCAAAGGGGCTCTCTTCAGCAAACTGGAATGAAAGACAGGATGAATTGCCTTGAGGGAAGAAGGGAGATCCAGTTCAAAAGAAACATCGTTAATAGCTTTTTTCACAGGAAAAGGACCGAGAAATCGAGGGGAAAGTTTTTTAGAAGGAGAAGTAGACGAAATGTGCTTAGAGGAAAGAAAGACCAGATCCCCGGGTTTGAAAGAGGGGTTAGGCTGCCTTTTTGCGGTCGGCAAAGCGTTTGTGAGAAGCTTTTGCAGACGCTATAGCTTTGAAACGGATTGCCAAATGCCCAAAATTTAGAGACCCAAGCAGAAACAGAAGGAGGAGCAGAGGAAGGGAGGGTGAGGGGAGGGAAAGGAGAAGGAAGAAAGCCGTAAACTATTTCAAACGGGGGTTTCCCAGTAGAAGCATGAACAGCATGGTTTACAGCAAACTCAGCAAACGGGAGAAGCGAAACCCAATCGTTCTGGTTTTCAGAAACAAAGCACCTAAGAAATTGTTCAAGAGATTTGTTAGCACGCTCAGATTGGCCATCTGTTTGGGGGTGATAAGCACTGCTGAGTTTCTGAGTGATTCCCAGGGTTTTCAAGAGGCAGGTCCAAAACTTGGAAGTGAAAATTGGATCCCTGTCCAAATGATCACCGAAGGTAGTCCGTGAAGTTTCCATACATGATGAACGAATAGGTCAGCAAGTCGTTCAGCATTGGGTACTTTCTTTAGAGGAACAAAATGACATTGCTTGGAAAAGTGATCAGTAACAACCCAAATAACATGAAAGCCATGTGAAGAGGGGAGGGAGACGAAAAACCCATGCGATAACCCACCAGGGGCTACAAGGAGCAGGCAGAGGTTGTAGGAGCCCTTGAGGCTTAGATGTGGGCGATTTAGAAACGTTGCAAGTAGCACACTGTTTAATGTAAGTTTGCACGGAGGAGTTTAGTCCAGGCCACCAAAAAAGGCGGCGAATCGCATGCAATGTCTTCAAAAACCCAAAATGTCCAGCAGGTTTGGAATCGTGATGACGATGAAGTACATGCTCACGGGCAGCAGGGGGGACGTAGACCTTGGTGCCATAGAAAGGGAGATTGTCAACCCACTCAATTTTGTCCTTATTTGCCGGGAGCCATGAGTCGGCATGCGCTGCATGGACGATAGCATCGCGGAGAGCGGAGTCACAGAGGGAGGAGGCAGAAAGCCTTGTTTTTGCTAATGTGCGAGTAGTTACTTGAGAAGCCAGGGAGGAGGCAGGAAATAAGGCTTTGGAGGGGGGGACGTAGCAAAAAGGTCCCCCAAAACAGGGAAGGCGAGATAGAGGGTCCGCCAATTGGTTGGAACGGCCAGGTTTGAAAACAATTTTAAACCGGAACCTCTGGAAAAATTCAGCCCATCTCGCCTGCTTAGGGGAGAGTTTCTTAACCACTGCAAGGCTTGCAAATTTCTATGATCAGTCCAGACTTCAAAGGGGAGTCGGGCCCCTTCAAGTAAATGTCGCCAAGTGGTCAGCGCAAAATGAATAGCCTTGGCTTCTTTCTCCCAAATAGGCCAATTAGCTTGTTGATGAGAAAATTTCTTTGAAATGAAAGCACAAGGCTTGAGTGCTCCCTCAGAGTCATGTTGCAAAAGAACAGCGGCCATGGCAAAGTCAGAAGCATCTGTTTGCACAATGAATTGCTTAGCACTGTCGGGGAAAAGTAGCAATGGCTCTGTAGTGAATTTAGATTTCAAATGTTCAAACGCCGACTGACATTGGGACCAACGAAGTTTGTGCGACTTACATGTAGATTCGCCTTTAGGTTTCCGTAACAGGTTAGTAAGCGGAAGCGCTATGGCTGCAAAATCCTCAATAAAGTTCCAGTAAAAGTTTGCAAAGCCAAGAAATTGCTGCAGTTGCTTCAAAGTTTTGGGGACGGGCCATTGCAAAATAGAGTTAATTTTCGAAGGGTCCATTTTAAGTGAACAATCTTGAATCCTATAACCCAAGTAATCAAAGGTTTGGGTGTCAAATTGGCACTTAGACAGATTAACTACGAGGTTATTATCTATCAGCCGTCGAAGCACTTCCGAACCAATGATACATGAGATTCCATGGAGTCTGCATAAATTAAAATGTCATCCAAATAAATCAGAACCCCCTGATACAATAAGTCGTGGAAAATGGTGTTCAAAAACATCTGAAACACAGATGGTCCAGATTGTAATCCAAAGGGGAGAACCGTCCATTTAAAATTCCCCAGTGGGGTTGCAAAGGTGGTGAGCCATTCAGAGTCTGGGTCCATCCGAATACCTATGAAATGCTTCTTTAAGATCAAGCTTAGTGAAATATTTTCCTTGAACAAGATGGTCTAAAACGGTCCGTATCAGGGGAATGGGATAACAATTGGAAGAGATAACCTGGTTAATAGCAGAGTAGTTAACTATCAGCCTCGGATCCGCTCCGGGATCTTTTCTCTTTAGAAGACAGGACTCGCCGTAGGGGCTGTAGAAGGCTTGATAAAGCCACGAGCCAAATTTTTATTAAGAAACTTTTGAGGGCAAGGAGTTCTTGCTGGCTCATGGGGTAGATTTTTGGTTTAGGCAGCAGACTGATCAAATCAATTCCAATTTACAGTCAAATTCAGTGTGGGGGGGCAATTTCTAGAGCCTCCCCCTCTCATGAAAGGCCTTCTGTAAATCACGGTAGTGCGAAGGAATTTGTTGCAATTCTTCATGGCCAATAGAGAAGCTTGCCTCGGAAGGATAAGAGTGCCAGCGGTCCAGTCTATTTGGGGATTATATTTACGGAGCCAGTTTCGGATTCCCAAGACCAATTCGAACTGCACCGCCTTGGGAACTAGGAACCGCATGCTATAATTATTTTGGTCCATTTGAAATGAGATGGGCATGGTGATTTCGCTTATTGCTCCTCCAGTCATTGAGGTCCCATCCATTTGAGTTAACTTGATGGGGCGTTCCAAAGGCTCATATAGAGTTTTAAGGGTCTTGGCCAATTTGGGGTGTAACAAACTTCTGGAGCAGCCAGAGTCAATTAGTGCCCTATGTACATGCAAGGTCCCATCTCCGCCAGTAATCGTAACCGTGGTATAGAAATGGGGAATTTTAGGAGTACTTACAGCTGTTCCCGCTGCTTTCAAACCGCCACCGTCGGGTTCAGAATCCCCATCTGTGTCCGAGGAATACGAAGAAGAGGTTTCACCGTCGGGAGCGGAGTCTCCTGTCGCTGCTGCAGGGTCCTTATGAGTGCGTCTCAAGCGAGTACTGCCGTGGCCGTTGTCTGACGTGTAGATTCTTTATTCCTGGGGTCTGCTTTCGGTCTCCCTTTAGTCCCCACCGTGGCTTGGTTACTGGTGCAGTTGTTGGCAAGGTGACCCAGTCCACAGGTGAAACACATGCCCAAACGGAGGCGTTTGTTTCGTTCCTCAACGTTGAGGAAGGTGGGGACGGCGAGGTTGTCGTTTTGTTAAGTATATCCATTGTCGGTTCAACTGAACAGTGTGGGTTATACCCTCCACTTGAGTAGCTAGTCTGATCCAACCTAGCAGGGTTTGTGGGTTGGCCTGCATTAGGCACCCGTGTAAGATATCAGGATCTAGTCCATCTTTGTATAACTCGATAAGAATCTCATCATTCCACTGCACTTTGGTGGCCAGGTTTCTAAATTCACGCGAATCTGTCCCACGTCGTTCCTGCCTTGTTTCATTTGTTTTAGTTGATATTTAGTTTTTTCTAGTAGATGGGGGTCTTCAAACCGTTCACGCAAATGGTTCATGAAGAGCTGCAGATTTTCGGTTTCGGGGGCGCGGGTGTCATATAGGTTCGCTACCCAGTCAGCTGCCAGTCCTTTCATTCTGGGCTGAGGTATCTAATTCGGGCTGCATCATCCCGAAAGAGGTGGCCATGATCGACCATGAAATTATTTGCCATAGTCATAAAGAAAGAGAGTTTCTCACCCTTCATTGAGGCACTCCGTGTCCACGTTTCCTGTCGATGACGGTGGCGCTGGAGACTGCCCTTGCTGAGGTGCTGGGACGACAGGGGTGCCTGCCGCTGGCACAGCCGCTCGTGGTTCGCGTGCTGGTGTTCTCAATGTCTGCGAGGGACGGATGCTCATCTCACGTAACATGGTCTTGAGTTCGAGTATCTCCTCATCTTTTCTCTCCAGTTCTGTTCCATTTCGTGCCATTTCCGCCAGAAAGGAAAGGTCTTTGGCTGATGTGTCCCATCTAGCAGCCCTTCTGCGTTGTCTTACCGACATAAGCGGCTTCTCTGCCCAGACCCAGGTTTGGCCGCTTGTGGGGGTTTTCATAGCCTCGCTCAGCGGTAAATTTGCCTTGGTATCCATGGACGCTTCGGTCTCTGCAGGATTCCCATCAGATTCTGCAGATCCTCGTTCTTCTTCAGTAATTAACTGATCCACTACTTGATGCATTTTAGGAAAAAAAAAGGATTCTCGAGCTTTCTGTCAGGAACAGATTCACCCTCAAACGTAGCAATAAACTTTAGTAGAAGATTTATTGAAACATAGTGAATGATACTGTCGTTATCAACGTTAAAGCTCAGAGAGAATGGAATGCTTTCCCCCGCCTTACACTTAAACAGCAAGTTTCTCCTGAGATAGTTGTAAAAGGACGAACGTAGTACCATGCCAAATGGTTCCTTTGAAATTCCAGCCGGAAGGAATGGTTGGCACCTGGGAAAGTTAACAGCCTACTATCACTATTTCCCCAGGCTACTGCTATCCTAAAACAACAAACATGGAGGACTCCTGACATCCAGTCATTAAAACCTAATAAAGCTCCTGGTGAAGATTTCCAGCCTCCAGAACTTTTCAGGGCACATACTGACCGGAGGGCACCATTGTTGGCAGAAAGGTTTTCATACATAGACAACACTGGCCATCATCCAACAGGATGGGAACTTTCCATCATAGTTCCCATATATGAAAAAAAGGAGATAAGGAAGATTGCAGAAACTATAGACCCATCAGCCTTATGGACATAACAGCTACAGTGTATGCAAAACATCTCCTAAGTAAAATTGAGGACTGGGTAACTGAGAAGAACATATTAGTGGAAGAACAGGCCGGGTTTAGATCTGGATACTCTACAATAGATAATTGTTTTATTCCACAACACCTTATACCAAATACACAACTGATGGCAACCATCTATTTACAGCCTTTATAGACCTGAGTGCGGCATTTGACTCCCTAAATAGAGACATCTTATGGAGGAAGCTGGCTAAGTTAAACATGGAACCTGGACTCCTATACCTGGTCGAGGCCCTTTATACAAACACATCCCTGAAGGTCCATACTGGATGCAATGGCTCCCTTACTCGGAATATACCCACCGCTAAAGGTGTCAGACAGGGGTGTATTTTGGCCCCAATGCTGTTAATGACATTCCTGAATTTCTTTACTCTATGGATGTCCACATGCCAGAGATTCTAAACAGACATATTAATATCCTTCCATATGCAGATAATATGGTTCTAATGGCTCATTCCCAAGTAGGTCTGAGAAGACTGCTGAGGAAATTCAGTGCATGTTGTGCCGCCAATTGTTTGAACATCAACAAGTCCAAATCCAAAGTGGTGGCATTTGGGAAAAGAGGGGTCAAAACACAATTGGTATTTGGACAGGAGGCCTATAAATCAAACTGATTGCTTTTCATACTTAGGGGTTGTTTACAGATACAGGGCCTTGGACTAATCATTTCAAACAAAGTTCCACAAAGGCTACAGCAGGTTCCAAAATGTTAATTGATTGCTCAGTTATAATCACCCAACTTCCTTGCTCCCCATTTGGAAGGTATATAAGGCAAAAATTACACCAGTTCTAACCTATGGTGCTGAATTGTGGGGGCTCTCAAAGGCCCTCCCTCTTGAACAAAATCAAGCACGTTTCTTGAGGACTGTTTTGAGAATTAACAGGAATACTCCCTGTAGCAGCAGGAAGAGCTGAAAGAGGCACCCATTCAATTTACAGTCTAACTATAATTAAAGCCTTCAATTACTGGTGGAAGATCCTTTCATTGGATTCTGACAGATTTCCAAAAATGTGCTTGGAAGAACAAATGGTCCGTTTTCAACACACTACATGGGTTAGCCAGCTTTATCAAATTATCGCACATCTTGGTTTTTCACTACAATATTCATTATCGGTTAGACATCAGGCCATAGGAATATTTAAACAAAGAGTTATGGATGTAAATGCCCAAATTGATATTGAGACACTCAGCAAATATAGGTGAATGAAATGGTTGGCCCAAAATAGAAAGTCCTTTCAAATAGAAAAATATCTGACAACGGACCTGACCCAATATTATAGAAGAGCTTTAACCAGAGCAAGATTCGAGCAGGTAGATTCCATGGTCAGATATGGACGATTCCATCCAGTGCCAGATATCGAGAGACGTGTCTGTGTGTGGGGCATCTGAAATAGAAGACGTTGAGCATGTCCTATTCAGCTGCAAACTATATGACACAGAAAGGGCCCAGTTCCTACAGACAACACTCGACAGAATTACACCCTGGGACCATAGTAAATGGTTAGCCCACTTCCTTCAGGGGACAAATACAAACATTGTAACCAGAACTGCATGTAGGGCTGGTTACAATGTTTGTATTTGTCCCTGAAGGAAGTGGGCTGAGCCTTACTTATGGTCCGGGTGTAATTCTGCTCAAGTGTTGTCTGTAGGAACTGGGCCTTTTCTGTGTCATATAGTTTGCAGCTGAATAGGACATGCTCAAGGTCTTCTATTTCAGATGCCCCACAGACACACGTTCTCTGAAGAATATGTGGCAGTCAGATAAAATAATCCTGAGCCGTGGAATCTGCCCTGCTCCGAAATCTTGCTCTGGTAAACTTCTTGTATAATCTGGGTCAGGTCCGTTGTCAGATATTTCTGTTGAAAGGACTTTTGTTATTTTGGGCCAACCTCATTGGCCTAATATTAGCAAGTGTCTCAATATCAATTTTGGCATTACATCCATAACTTCTTTTGTTTAAATCCTATGGCCTGATGTCTAACCGATAATGAATATTGTAGTGAAAAACCAAGATGTGCGATGATTTGATAAAGCTGGCTAAGCCCATATATAGTGTGTTGAAAACGCATTTTGTTCTTCCAAGCACATTTTTGAAATGTGTCAGAAAATGCAATGAAAGGATCTTCCCACCAGTAATTGAAGGCTTTTAATTTATAATTTAGACTGTAAATTGAATGGGTGCCTCTTTCAGCTACTTCCCTGCTGCTACAGAAGTATCCCTGTCGGTCTCCCAAAACAGTCCTCAAAACGTGCTTGATTTTGTTCAAGAGGGAGGGCCTTTGAGAGCCCCCACAATTCAGCACCATCCAGTTTAGACTGGTGTAATTTTGCCTTATATACCTTCCAAATGGGGAAACAGCAAAGTAGTGATTATAACTCAGACGTAAACAAATTTTTTTGGATGCCCTGTAGCCTTGTGGAACAGTCCAAGGCCTTGTATCTGTAAAAACAACCCCTAAGTATGAAAGCAATCAGTTTTATTTATAGGCTCCCTGTCCAAGTACCAATTGTGTTTTCAGACCCTCTTTCCCAAATGTCACCACTTTGGATTTGGACTTGCTTGATGTTCAAACAATTGGGGCACAACATGCACTGAATTTCCTCAGCAGTCTTCTCAGACCTACTTGGGAATGAGCCATTAGAACCATATTATCTGCATATGGAAGGATATTAATATGTCTGTTTAGAATCTCTGGCATGTGGACATCCATAGAGTAAAGAAATTCAGGAATGTCATTAACAGCATTGGGGCCAAAATACACCCCTGTCTGACACCTTTAGCGGTGGGTATTTCCGAGTAAGGGAGCCATTGCATCCAGTATGGACCTTCAGGGATGTGTTTGTATAAAGGGCCTCGACCAGGTTAGGATCCAGGTTCCATGTTTAACTTAGCCAGCTTCCTCCATAAGATGCTCTATTTAGGGAGTCAAATGCCGCACTCAGGTCTATAAAGGCTGTAAATAGATGGTTGCCATCAGTTGTGTATTTGGTAATAAGGTGTTGTGGAATAAAACAATTATCTATTGTAGAGTATCCAGATCTAAACCCGGCCTGTTTTTTCCACTAATATGTTCTTCTCAGTTACCCAGTCCTCAATTTTACTTAGGAGATGTTTTGCATACATCTTAGCTGTTATGTCCATAAGGCTGATGGGTCTATAGTTTCTGCAATCTTCCTTATCTCCTTTTTTTATATATGGGAACTATGATGAAAGTTCCCATCCTTTTGGATGATGGCCAGTGTTGTTTTATGTATGAAAACCTTTCTGCCAACAATGGTGCCCTCCGGTCAGTATGTGCCCTGAAAAGTTCTGGAGGCTGGAAATCTTCACCAGGAGCTTTATTAGGTTTTAATGACTGGATGTAGGAGTCCTCCATGTTTGTTGTTTTAGGATAGCAGTAGCCTGGGGAAATAGTGATAGTAGGCTGTTAACTTTCCCAGGTCCCAAACCCATTCCTTCCGGCTGGAATTTCAAAGGAACCATTTGGCAGGGATACGTTCGTCCTTTTACAACTATCTCAGGAGAAACTTGCTGTTTAAGTGTAAGGGGGGGGGAAAGCATTCCATTCCCCGAGCTTTAACGTTGAAAAGACAGTATCATTCACTATGTTTCAATAAATCTTCTACTAAAGTTTATTGCTACGTTTGAGGGTGAATCTGTTCCTGACAAAACTGAGAACCCTTTTTTTTTTCCTAAAATGCATCAAGTAGTGGATCATTAATTCTGAAGAAGAACGAGGATCTGCAGAATCTGAGGGGAACCTGCAGAGACCGAAGCGTCCATGGATACCAAGGCAAATTTACCGCTGAGCGAGGCTATAAAAACCCCCACAAGCGGCCAAACCTGGGTCGGGGGAGAGAAGCCGCTTATGTCGGTAAGACAACGCAGAAGGGCTCAGATGGGACACATCACCCAAAGCCCTTTTCCCTTTCTGGCGGAAATGGCACAAAAGGGAAAACAGAACTGGAGAAAAAAGGGTGGGAGTTTGAACTCAAGACCATGTTACGTGAGATGAGCATCCGTCCCTCGCAGAAAAATTAAAGAACACCAGCACGCGAACCACGAGCGGCTGTGCCAGCGGCAGGCACCCCGGGCCCGCCCAGAAACCCAGAAAGGGAAAGCTCCAGCGCCACCGTACCGGGAAACGGGGGAACCCCGGAAAAGGCCTTTAAAGGGGAAGGGTGAGAAACTCTCTTTTTTATGACTATGGCAAATAATTTCATGGTCGATCATGGCCACCTCTTTCGGGATGATGCAGCCCGAATTAGATACCTCACCCCAAATGAAAGGACTGGCAGCTAAATTGGGTAGCGAACCTATATGACACCCGCGCCCCCGAAACCGAAAATCTGCAGCTCTTCATGAACCATTTGCGTGAACGGTTTGAAGACCCCCATCTACTAGAAAAAACTAAATATCAACTAAAACAAATGAAACAAGGCAGGAACGACGTGGGAAAAATTTTCGCGTGAATTTAGAAACCTGGCCACCAAAGTGCGGGGTGGAATGATGAGATTCTTATCGAGTTATACAAAGATGGACTAGATCCTGATATCTTACACGGGTGCCTAATGCAGGCCAACCCACAAACCCTGCTAGGTTGGATCAGACTAGCTACTAAGTGGAGGGTATAACCCACACTGTTCAGTTGAACCGACAAGGAAAACTTAACAAAACGACAACCTCGCCGCCCCCACCTTCCTCAAGTTGAGGAACGAAACAAACGCCTCCGTTTGGGCATGTGTTTCACCTGGGGAAAACCGGGTCACCTTGCCAACAACTGCACCAGTAACCAAGCCACGGTGGGGACAAAAGGGGAGCCCAAAAGCAGACCCCAGGAATAAAGAATCTACACGTCAGACAACGGCCACCAACCGTTTAGACGCACTCATAAGGACCCTGCAGCAGCGACAGGAGACTCCGCTCCCGACGGTGAAACCTCTTCTTCGTATTCCTCGGACACAGATGGGGATTCTGAACCCGACGGTGGCGGTTTGAAAGCAGCGGGAACAGCTGAAAGTTTTCCCTAAAATTCCCCATTTCTATACCACGGTTACGATTACTGGCGGAGATGGGACCTTGCATGTACATAGGGCACTAATTGACTCTGGCTGCTCCAGAAGTTTGTTACACCCCAAATTGGCCAAGACCCTTAAAACTCTATATGAGCCTTTGGAACGCCCCATCAAGTTAACTCAAATGGATGGGACCTCAATGACTGGAGGAGCAATAAGCGAAATCACCATGCCCATCTCATTTCAAATGGACCAAAATAATTATAGCATGCGGTTCCTAGTTCCCAAGGCGGTGCAGTTCGAATTGGTCTTGGGAACCCAAAACTGGCTCCGTAAATATAATCCCCAAATAGACTGGACCGCTGGCACTTTTATCCTTTCCGAGGCAAGCTTCTCTATTGGCCATGAAGAATTGCAAAAAATTTCCCTTTCGCACTACCGTGATTTACAGAAGGCCTTTCATGGGGGGGAGGTTTAAAATTGCCCCCCCACACTGAATTTGACTGTAAATTGGAATTGTTTTGACAGCCTGCTGCCTAAACCAAAAATCTACCCCATGAGCCAGCAAGAACTCCTTGCCCTCAAAAAATTTCCCTTTAAAAAAAATTTGGCTCGTGGCTTTATCAAGCCTTCTACAGCCCCTACGGCGAGTCCTGTCTTCTTAAAGAGAAAAGGGGGGGGAGCGGGTCCGAGGCTGATAGTTAACTACTCTGCTATTAACCAGGTTATCTCTTCCAATTGTTATCCCATTCCCCTGATACGGACCGTTTTAGACCCTCTTGTTCAAGGAAAATATTTCACTAAGCTTGATCTTAAAGAAGCATTTCATAGGGGACGGAAAAAGGACCCCGACCCGAATGGCTCACCACCTTTGCAACCCCACTGGGGAATTTTAAATGGACGGTTCTCCCCTTTGGATTACAATCTGGACCATCTGTGTTTCAGATGTTTTTGAACACCATTTTCCACGACTTTTGTATTAGGGGGTTCTGATTTATTTGGATGACATTTTAATTTATGCAGACTCCATGGAATCTCATGTATCATTGGTTCGGGGAAATGCTTCGACGGCTGATAGATAATAACCTCGTAGTTAATCTGTCTAAGTGCCAATTTGACACCCAAACCTTTGATTACTTGGGTTATAGGATTCAAGATTGTTCACTTAAAATGGACCCTTCGAAAATTAACTCTATTTTGCAATGGCCCGTCCCCAAAACTTTGAAGCAACTGCAGCAATTTCTTGGCTTTGCAAACTTTTACTGGAACTTTATTGAGGATTTTGCAGCCATAGCGCTTCCGCTTACTAACCTGTTACGGAAACCTAAAGGCGAATCTACATGTAAGTCGCACAAACTTCGTTGGTCCCCAATGTCAGTCGGGGTTTGAACATTTTAAATCTAAATTCACTACAGAGCCATTGCTACTTTTCCCCCACAGTGCTAAGCAATTCATTGTGCAAACAGATGCTTCTGACTTTGCCATGGCCGCTGTTCTTTTGCAACATACTCTGAGGGAGCACTCAAGCCTTGTGCTTTCATTTCAAAGAAAATTTTTCATCAACAAGCTAATTGGCCTATTTGGGAGAAAGAAGCCAAGGCTATTCATTTTGCGCTGACCACTTGGGGACATTTACTTGAAGGGGCCCTTCCCCTTTTTAAGTCTGGACTGATCATAGAAATTTGCAAGCCTTGCAGTCGGTTAAGAAACTCTCCCCTAAGCAGGCGAGATGGGCTGAATTTTTCCAGAGGTTCCGGTTTAAAATTGTTTTCAAACCTGGGGCCCTTCCAACCAATTGGCGGACCCTCTATCTCGCCTTCCCTGTTTTGAGGGGCCTTCTTCTAGTCCCCCCTCCAAAGCCTTATTTCCTGCCTCCTCCCCGGCTTCTCAAGTAACCCACTCGCACATTAGCAAAAACAAGGCTTTCTGCCTCCTCCCTCTGTGATCCGCCCTCCCCCGATGCTATCGTCCATGCAGCGCATGCCGACTCATGGCTCCCGGCAAATAAGGACAAAATTGAGTGGGTTGACAATCTCCCTTTCTATGGCACCAAGGTCTACGTCCCCCCTGCTGCCCGTGAGCATGTACTTCATCGTCATCACGATTCCAAACCTGCTGGACATTTTGGGTTTTTGAAGACATTGCATGCGATTCGCCGCCTTTTTTGGTGGCCTGGACTAAACTCCTCCGTGCAAACTTACATTAAACAGTGTGCTACTTGCAACGTTTCTAAATCGCCCACATCTAAGCCTCAAGGGCTCCTACAACCTCTGCCTGCTCCTTGTAGCCCCTGGTCGGTTATCGCATGGGATTTTATCGTCTCCCTCCCCTCTTCACATGGCTTTCATGTTATTTGGGTTGTTACTGATCACTTTTCCAAGCAATGTCATTTTGTTCCTCTAAAGAAAGTACCCAATGCTGAACGACTTGCTGACCTATTCGTTCATCATGTATGGAAACTTCACGGACTACCTTCGGTGATCATTTCGGACAGGGATCCAATTTTCACTTCCAAGTTTTGGACCTGCCTCTTGAAAACCCTGGGAATCACTCAGAAACTCAGCAGTGCTTATCACCCCCAAACAGATGGCCAATCTGAGCGTGCTAACAAATCTCTTGAACAATTTCTTAGGTGCTTTGTTTCTGAAAACCAGAACGATTGGGTTTCGCTTCTCCCGTTTGCTGAGTTTGCTGTAAACCATGCTGTTCATGCTTCTACTGGGAAACCCCCGTTTGAAATAGTTTACGGCTTTCTTCCTTCTCCTTTCCCTCCCCTCACCCTCCCTTCCTCTGCTCCTCCTTCTGTTTCTGCTTGGGTCTCTAAATTTTCGGGCATTTGGCAATCCGTTTCGGATGCTATAGCGTCTGCAAAAGCTTCTCACAAACGCTTTGCCGACCGCAAACGGCAGCCTAACCCCTCTTACAAACCCGGGGATCTGGTCTTTCTTTCCTCTAAGCACATTTCGTCTACTTCTCCTTCTAAAAAACTTTCCCCTCGATTTCTCGGTCCTTTTCCTGTGAAAAGAGCTATTAACGATGTTTCTTTTGAACTGGATCTCCCTTCTTCCCTCAAGGCAATTCATCCTGTCTTTCATTCCAGTTTGCTGAAGAGAGCCCCTTCGCTGGATTCTTCGCCGACTGATGTTCCTCAACGCCCCGATTGACTTTGTTATTACTGCATGGGTTTCTTGTATTTCTGTTGTTCTGTAATATTTTACTTGTTTTGCGTATCTATATGTATATGAATTTTTTTTTTAAAAAAAAGTGGGGCAGGATGTCAGGAGTCCTCCATGTTTGTTGTTTTAGGATAGCAGTAGCCTGGGGAAATAGTGATAGTAGGCTGTTAACTTTCCCAGGTGCCAACCATTCCTTCCGGCTGGAATTTCAAAGGAACCATTTGGCATGATGACGTTCGTCCTTTTACAACTATCTCAGGAGAAACTTGCTGTTTAAGTGTAAGGCGGGGGGAAAGCATTCCATTCTCGAGCTTTAACGTCTGATAGACAGTATCATTCACTATGTTTCAATAAATCTTCTACTAAAGTTTATTGCTACGTTTGAGGGTGAATCTGTTCCTGACAGGATGATATGTTTAATTTTCTGTCACTGACCCTGGTGGCCAAGGGGAGGAACTAACGGTGGGTATTTGCACAAGGGTTCTCTTTCCTGTGGGGTCCTGGTTGAGGTTAGCAAACAAAACAGTATAAAAGTCCTCCCAAACTGAAGCTGAAAAGGGAATGTCAAATGGTAGCTTCCGCTCCTTCAGCACGCCAGATCCAATATTCCAAAAAGTAGCTGAGTTGGACCCTTTTGCTGATTTTTCCAGCTCAGACCAGACTGTGGTTGTATCCGGAGCCTTCTTAGAGGCTATTAGATTTTTATAATTCCCTCTTAGCTTTAGCCTCTTTGTGTGATAGTCTGGTGCAGGTTTCTTTTGAACTAGACGCATGGCTGCTTTTAGTGTCTTCTTTTTTGAGTGAGAATAATCCAGGTCAAACCAGTTGATTGTACGGATGGGAAATTTCTGACTGGAAGTTTGTTTATTAGGTATTCCTTTAACATAGAACACAGATTGGCAGACCCAGGAAACATTTCCTTTGGGTCTTGGGTAACGATCGTTTTCACACAGGACTGGCTCTCTCAGAGCTCAGAAAACCAGAAATTGCCTCGATATCCACCTGGGCCCACTTAAGCCCCCTGTTCTGTCTCACTTCAAGGTTAGTGAGTAGCCTCTCGTCTTGGGGTATGAGTGGTCTCAGGTCAGAGCTGCCATAAAAATGGACTGGAACGGGTTGATGGTCGCTCTCCTCCCTGACGTAAACTTGAATTTCTGAGAAAAAGTTGATGTTATTTGCAGGAACACATATATAATCCAGAACACTGCTTGCATTCCCGGCATGGAAGGTAAAAGATATATGAAGCCACTATGTTTGCCTCCTAAAATATGAAGATTGCATGTGTATGACAGGGAGAGGAATTTGGAGCCAGCCCCATTCCTTTTGGTATCTCTGGAATGCCAAAATATGTTATTTAACAGGTAGTCCTCAGGTATAATACCCTGGAGTTCATAATCAGGCAGGGAGGCTCCCACCCTGGCATTAAAGTCTCCCAAGAGGATCACAGTTGCTTTAGGATGTTTTATCCTTATCTCTAGAATAATCTTTTCTAGTTGCACCCAGATATCGGGTGAGAAACAAGGGGAGGAATATGAGGGTAAGCAGGTGTTTAATAGCAGAACTTCAAAGGATTTGTGTTTGAATTGGGTGGCTGGGGGATGGGAATTCCTCAAAATGCAAGC
>CAOLHI010008137.1:0-10414 GCA_948474755.1 Ctenosaura bakeri | reverse complement strand
AAAAAGCATCAGCTTGCTCACTAAAATCCGAGTTAAAAATCACCATTAAGGACTAAAAAACACAACAAGTTATTCCTTTCTTCAATTGGACTAATAGAATACCAAACCCTCCACTGCACTTACGGGTAGCAGACCAAAGCAACAAGACTAACCAGGAGCCCAACATGTAAACCTCCACACTTGGGCTATTTAAGTTCCCTGTTCACACGATATTCACAAAGCCTTCAAAAGACTCTGCTCTAATTGTATGTTACTGCTTTGGAAAAGGAGCTCTTGTGTTCATCAGTCTTGCATTATCTAATTCATTTCCTAGATATTTTGTTGTGTATTTTTTTGAAGAGAATAGCAACATTAATAACAACTGGAGAAGTTTTTGCAAAATGTTTTGACATTCCTCGGCTGTTCGTCTTGTGTTTGTTTCTGAGTAGGAGACTTCAAACTGTATAACAGCATAGATTTTGCATGCTTTCATAATTGACTACAAACACCACCTGACAATGAGGCTGTAAACCGGGCAGCAACATGCTTTTCGCAGATTTATGGTGACGGCAACCAGAATAGCTTGTGGACTAAGAGAGAGAACCACAAGTTACATTGATCCTTTATAGAATCCTGCAGAACAGTCCATTTTCTTTTCAATTTAAAGCCGATTTTGTTCACTATTATATTTACTGTAAACCATGTTTACGGTTTACACAATGTCGGGGTTTCCCTCCATTATGGACGTGGGAAGATATTACAGATGGGACATGTAGTAGTTTGATGCTGTTAGCATGTAGTTTATGTAGTCAGCCTGCTTTCCTGCCGCTGCCCATTGCATCAGCCTTCCAGAGCATACCGTCACCCAAACACCTAGTTTCTCTGCAGAGAGTCTCCTAGGAACCGCTTAGGAGTTGGAGACACAAGGTCAGCCTTAATGGGTTCTGTGGGAAGGAGGGAAAGCGTTATAATCTACTGCCCCTGGGAATCCTCTCCGTTTGAATCACTAACATCAATTGTACTCTGCTTGAGCTCAAAATAAATCTTGCTTTCACATATTTATGTCTGCGCGTCTGAATTAGTTCTTGACACATAATGTCTGTTAATTCTTTGTATACTATCTGTAAACCATATTGTAAAAAAATTGAAAATAGTACATCCTTTGCTAATAAGAACGATTTATCCATTTTGTGTAAATATGTATTAACAGAATAGACACTCTGTCACGTGAACATTTTGACTGCAATCGATATCTAACTACGAACAACCACAGAATATACGCAAGGTTTATAGACATATCCCAATATGAAACACTTCTAGTTGTCATCTAGTCCATGTGGCCACTTACAGCATCAATTTTGAGGTGGGTTCTGGTGGTTTTTCTTTTTGTATAGAGGAACACAGAAAACTGCTACCATAAAATTATTAAGCGGCATTGAAAACCCGCATCCTTTTACACAAAGGTGGTGTTGTAAGCGGGGAGGCAAAGCTGTGTGGTAAAGACAGGGTGCCTTATCGGACTGAAAACTGCCATACCAACCTGGGAGAAGGGGCCGGTCCCACCTCCACCTCACCCTCAAAGGATAGGGGATCCTCAAAGCATGTAGATAATGCTCCTCCATGCATCCCTGCCTCAGGCCTCTCATACTTCCCCTCAACGCTTGGGGTCTGGCTTCTCCCTTCCCTCTTTTGCCTCCTACCTAGAGCAGCCTCTTCCCTTTCTCCCACCAAGACAATTAGATCCGCTCACCCTCCCTTCCCAGGAATAATGAGGCGGGAGTTTCCCAACCCAATTTCCCCATCTCCTCCTCCACTTCCACCTTCTTCTATCCTCTCCCCCTTTTAAAATTCCATTCCTTGGCATTGAAGGCTGCTCGGGCTTTCCGACATCCTTTAACAGTGCCCCCCAACCCTCCACATAGGCCAAGAAACACCCCCAGAGCCCTCCCAAATACCACAGTCCCACAGAGACCCCCTAAGAGGCGAGAGGAGGTCTCACAGCTGGGGAAGCCTAATTCCTTTAGGGATTGGAGAGAAAAGAAGGGAGTTTCCTTTCTATCACTCAAGGAACCCCCAACCCAGAATCTCCCCCTACAGAAAACACTCCAGGTCCCAACAGTCAAATCCCAAAGGCTGCTTCCTTGGGGGTTACTGTTCTGTACTTTTATTTCATAAAGTCTTTTAACTTGAGGGCTCTCCTCCTTTAAACTGCAGCCCAGTCCCAGATCTATATGTGTCGCAGGGATTGTTAGAGGTGGGGAAGCTGTCATCTTCCTGGAAGACAAAATGGGAATGAGGTGAGAAGACAAAAAAAAGGACCTCCCCCCTTCCCCCACCCCGTTCCTAAGAGAGCTCTGCCAGGAGAAGGAAGGGAGATAAAACGATCTTCAAAGGAATTTTTTTTGGGGGGAGGCTTTATATTTAACCAGAACCCCCATTCCTTTCCCCAGAGCCTCACACGCCCCCCCACAGAGGGAGAAGAATGAACATTTCTTCTGCCTCCTCTTTCTCTTCCCTGCAGCAGCCTCTTGTCTTCTCCCTCTCCTACAAAAATCCTTCAAGAGTTTCCTTCATCCCCCCATTTCCAGGAATAGAGTCGGGGGTCTCCCCCTCCCACAATTCCTCACATTTCCTCCTCCTCACAGGCAGAAACTCTCTCCCCCTCCACCTCCCCTTTGTCCTCTCCACCCATTTTTAAACTCCATTCCCTGCCACTCATGGCTGCTCATGCCTTCTGGCATCTCATAATAACCCTCACCCCTTCTCATGCCCCACGAGGACCCCCCAAGCCAGGCAACAGCCAAATACCCCCCCATCCAGGTGACCAGCAAATATATTCTCTCCTTTGAACGCCTCCCCAATGTCTCCACGCAACAGAGAGGAGGCTGAAGTAGCTGAAGCCACATGGATGCCTTTTTAGGGGGAAGGAAAGCGGAACTTTTGCGTCCATGCCAGCCACCACCACCCCCGCCAGGCCCTCCAGAAGACTCTCCGGCTTGGCCTAATTTGGGAGGAGGCTCTTCCTTTTCCTGCCCCTGGAACATATTTTCAGTCCTCCTTTGTCCCACTGCCTCCCTTTTCCGCAAGAAGAGAGCCTCAGAAGGAACAAAATGTGCCTGTGGGATGGGAAGAAAGAAGGAGAAGAGCCCCCCCCCTTTAGGGTAAGACCAGACCTCTGTCTTATCAACAGTGGGAGTCAATATCATCGACTGTGGTATCCTTCGGAAACAGCTGGGGGAGGTGCTGGGAACCAGAAGCACTGTGTTGCAGTTGTTCCGGTCCCAACTCTCAGGCAGGTTCCAGATCAGTGGTTCTCAACCTTCCTAATGCAGCGACCGTTTAATACACTTCCTCATGTTGTGGTGACCCAAACCATAAAATTATTTATTTATTATTTATAATGCCTCCCTCCCCAGCAAAGGCTGCCTCACTGGCCAAGAACGGAGAGGGGCCGGTAGGGAGGGAAAGGGAGGCCTGGCATCTCCCCCAGGAAAAAACTCCAAGAACCCCCCCCTCAGGCTCTGCTTCTGTTTCGTTCTCGTTTCTGCTGCGTGGGCAGTGTGGGAAAAGTTTCCAGATCCTGGCCGAGGCGGGGGGAGGAATCACTGCGCCTTTGCCTATTGCACTGGGTGCAGCTCACCCCCCCCGAAAAGTGCCGCTTTGCAGCACCCCAGCCCTTCCACAGCGCCCCCCCCATGGCAAGTGGTGCAGGGGCCGTGGCGAGGAGGGGGATTGCCCCCCGTGCTGCCGCCGTCCCCCAAGCTGGCCCGTCAGACAGGAGGTTCTCCCAGTAGCGGAGAAGGGGAGCGATTTCAGTCCCTTCTGAACAGGGGGAAGGAGGATGTGAGCGCTTGCGCACCACCATTCCTGCTGTGGCAATGCTGTGGCCGCACATGCACCCACCAAAGGGGGCAGAAGGGCGCAAGCATATGGTCACACTTGTGCACCACCACTCCTGGGCCTTTTCCACACGTCATTGCAGAGGTGGGGGGTGCTGTTCATGCAAGCAGGTTCTTGCGTGAGGCGCTCTCTTCACTGCTCCTTTGTCCCGCAGATGGCTTCTGTCAGGAACAGATTCACTCTTACACGGATCAACAAACTTAATAGAAGATTTATTGTAACATAGTAAGGGATGCTGTCTTCAGACGTTAAAGCTCGAGAATGGACGTTTTCCCCCCACCTTACACTTTAACAGACAGTTTCTCCTAAGATAGTTGTAAAAGAACGAACGTCATCATGCCAAATGGTTCCTTTGAAATTCCAGCCAGAAGGAATGGTTGGCGCCTGGGAATAGCTAACAGCCTACTATCACTATTTCCTCAGTCTACTGCTATCCTAAAACAATAAAACATGGAGGACTCCCACATCCTGCCCCATTTTTTTAAAAAAATATATACATAAAGATACACAAAATATAGAAAATATCACGGAACAGTAGAAAGACAAAAAAACAAATAGTAATATGAATGCAGTAGCAAGTCAGTGGGGGCGTTGGGCATGGGCCGGCGAAGAAGTCAGCGAAGGTCCCCCCAGCAAATGGAATGAAAAACAGGATGAATAGCCTTGAGGGAAGAAGGGAGATCTATTTCAAAAGAGACATCATTAATAGCCCTTTTCACAGGAAAAGGTGAAAACGAGGGGAAAGTTTTTTAGACGGAGAAGGAGAGGAAATGTTCTTAGAAAAAAGGGAAAAACCCAAAATCCCCGGGCTGGTAAAGGGGATTAGGTGGTTTACGGTAGCGAAACGTTTGTGGGAAGCTTTAGCGGATGCTATAGCATCTGAGACAGATTGCCAAATGCCAGAAAATTTGAGCCCCAAGCAGAAACAGAAGGAGGAGCGGGGGAAAGGGGGGAGAGGGGGGGGAAGGGAAAAGGGGGAAAGAACCGTAAACTTTAAAAGGGGGTTTTTCCAGAGAGGTATGAACCGCAGAATTGATGGCAAATGCAAAAAGGAAGGGAGGGGAGCCCAATCATTCTGGTTCTCAGAAACAAAACACCTAAGAAATTGTTCAAGAGATTTGTTAACACCTAGATTGGCCATTTTTGAGGGTGATAAGCACTGTAGTTTCTGAGTGACTCCAGGGTTTTCAGTAGACAAGTCCAAAACTTGGAAGTGAAAATTGGATCCCGGGAAATGATCACCGAAGGTAGTCCGTGAAGTTTCCATACATGATTAACGAACAGGTCAGCCAGCTGGTCAGCACGGGGTAGTTTCTTTAGAGGCACAAAATGACATTGCTTGGAAAAGTGATAGTAACAACCCAAATAACATGAAAGCCGTGTGAAGAGGGAAGAGACACGATAAAATCCCATGCGATCCCGACCAGGGGCTAGCAGGCGCAGGCAGAGGTTGCAGGAGCCCTTGAGGTTTAGATGTGGGCGACTTAGAAACGTTGCAAGTGGCACACTGTTTAATGTAAGTTTACGGAGGGGTTTAATCCAGGCCACCAAAAAAGGCGGCAAATCCATGCAATGTCTTCAAAAACCCAAAATGTCCAGCGGGTTTGGAATCATGATAACGATGAAGTACCTGCTCCGGGCAGCGGGGGGAACGTAGACCTTGGTGCCATAAAAGGGGAGGTCAACCCATTCTATTTTATCCTTGTTTGCCGGTAGCCAGGAGTCTGCATGCGCTGCATGAATGATAGCATCGGGGAGGGGATCAAAAAGAGGAGGAAAAGCCTTGTCTTTGCTAATGCACGAGTAGTCACTTGAGAAGCCAGAGAGGAGGCAGGAAACAAGGTATTGGAGTGGGAGGACTAGCGGGGGTTTCCGCAAAACAGGGAAGTGGAGAGGGGGTCCCCAGTTGGGGTTTTTCGGCCAGGTTTAAAACAATTTTAAATGGAATCTTAAAAATTCAGCCCATCTCCCTCTTAGGGGGAGAGTTTTAGCAACTGTAAGGTTTCAAATTCCTATGATAGTCCAAACTTAAAGGGGGAGTGAGCCCCTTAAGCAAATGACGCCAAGAGGACAGCGCAAAATGGATAGCCTTGGCTTCTTTCTCCCAAATAGGCCAATTAGCTTGTTGAGGGGAAAATTTCTTTGAAATGAAAGCACAAGGCCTGAGTGCTCCTGTGGTGTCATGTTGTAAAAGAACGGCTGCCATGGCAAAGCCCGAAGCATCCGTTTGCACAATGAATTGCTTGTCTGTGGGAAAAAGGGTAAGGGCTCAGACGTAATTTTAATTTCAATGGTAAACGCCGATTGACACTCAGGCGACCAACAAAGTCTATGCGCCTTGCCCGCAGTGGACCCTTTTAGGTTTCCGTAGAAGGTTGGTAGTGGAAGCGTTAGGGAGCAAAATCCTCAATAAATTCCGGTAAAAGTTCGCAAAACCAAGAAATTGCTCAGTTGCTTCACAGTTTTAGGGACGGGCCATTGCAAAATGGAGTTAATCTCGAAGGGTCCATTTTAAGTGAACAATCTTGAATCCTATATCCCAAGTAATCAAAAGTTTGGGTGTCAAATTGGCATTTGATAGATTAACCACGAGGTTGTTATCTATAAGCCTTCGTAACACTTCACGAACCAATGACACATGAGATTCCATGGAATCTCGTAAATTAAAATGTCATCCAGATAAATCAGAACCCCCTGATACAACAAGTCATGGAAAATGGTGTTCAAAAACATTTGGAACACAGATGGCCCCGATTGTAAGCCAAAGGGAAGAACCGTCCATTTAAAGTTATAGAGGAGTTGCAAAGGTGGTGAGCCACTCAAAAGTGGGGCCATTTAAAACCCATGAAAAGCCTCTTTAAGATCAAGTTTGGTGAAATATTTTCCTTGAACAAGATGGTCCAAAACAGTCCGTATCAGAGGTATGGGATAACAATTGGAGGAAATAACCTGGTTAATAGCAGAGTAGTTAACTACGTCTCGGATCCGCGCTGGGATCTTTTCTCTTTTAAGAAAACAGGACTCGCCGTGGGGGCTGTAGAGGGCTTGATAAAACCCAAACCAAGTTTTTATTTAGGAACTTCTTGAGAGCAAGGAGTTCTTTGGGTCATGGGATAAATTTTCGGTTTAGGCAGGGTGGCCCCGTCAACTAATTCCAGTTTAAGTAAAGTCCGTGTGGGGAGGCAATTTTTAGCCTCCCTTTTGTGGAAAGCCTTTTGGAAGTCTCGGTAGTGTGAAGGAATTTGTTGCAATTCTTCATGGGGAATGAAAAGTTTTCATCTGAAGAGGACATAGTGCCAGCAGTCCAGTTTATTGGGGGTTATATTCACGAAGCCAATCGATTCCCAAGACCAATTTGAACTGCATCGCCTTGGGAACTAGAAATCGCATGCTGTAATTGTTTTTGTCCATTTGAAATGAGATGGGCTTAGTGATTTTACTAATTACTCCCCCAGTATTGAGGTCCCATCCATTTGCGTTAATTTGATGGGGGATTCCAAGGGCTCATAAAGAGTTTTCAATTGTTTGGCCAATTTGGGGTGTAACAAACTTCTGGAGCAGCCAGAGTCAATTAATGCCCTATGTACATGCAAAGTCCCATCGCTGCCACTAATCGCAACCGTGGCGTAGAAATGGGGAATTTTGGAGTACTTACAGATGTTCCCGCCGCTTGCCAGTCATCGCAGTCAGGTTTAGAATCTCCATCTATGTCAGATGAGGACGAAGAGGTGGTTTCATCATCGGGGTCGGAGTCTCCTGTCGCCGCTGCAGGGTCCTTAGAATCGTTAAGTGGTTTTTGGCGGCCGCTGTTGATGTGTGAATTCTATATCCTTTGGGTCTGCTCGGGCTCCCTTAGTCCCAGTCGGAGCTTGGTTTCCGCGGCAGGTGTTGGCGAGGTGGCCCGGTTTTCCACAGTTAAAACCATGCCCAAACGGAGCGTTTTTTCCGTTCCTCAGCATTGAGGACGGTGGGCCGCGAGGTTGTCGTTTTTGGGACGTCTTGTCTTTGTCGGTTGCTGAACAGTCTGGGTTATGCCTTCCATTTCAGTAGCTAGTCTGACCCAACCTAGCAGGGTCTGTGGATTGGCCTGTTAAACACCCGTGTAGTTTGGATTTAGTCCATCTTTGTATAACTCAATTAGAATTTCATCACTCCACGGGACTTTTGGGGGCCAGGTTTTTAAAATTAAGGGAATACGTTCCCCCCATCGTTCCTGCCTTGTTTCATTCGTTTCAGTTGATATTTGGTGTTTTCCAATAAATGGGGGTCTTCAAAGCGTTCCCCAGATGGTTCATGAAGAGCTGCAGATTTTATTTTTGGGGGCGCGGGGGGTAATAGGTTCGCTACCCAGTCTGCTGCCATCCTTTCATCCCCTGGCTTAGGTATCGAAATTGGGGAAACCCCAAAAAGATGGCCGTGATCAATCATGAAATTGTTTGCCATAGTCAAAAAAAAAGGAGAGTTTCTCCCCCTTCCCGTTGAAGGTCGCTTTCAGGTCTCCCACATTTCTGAGTAACAGTGGCGCTGGCGTGTGCCCTGTTGGTTGCTGGGGCGGACCAGGGGTGCCTGCCGCCGAGACAGCCGCTCGTGGTTCTCCTCCTGGTGATCTCCCTGTCTGCGAGGGACGGATGCGCATCTCGCGTAGCATGGTCTTGAGTTCGAGTATCTCCTCATCTTTTCTTTCCAGTTCGGTTTCCATTTGCTTTATCTCCTCCAAAAGGGATAGGTCTTTTGCTGATGTATCCCATCTAGCAGCCCTTCTGCGTTGTCTCAACGACGTATGTGGCTTTTCTCCCCAGACCCAGGTTTGGCCGCTTGTGGGGGTTTCCATAGCCTCGGTCAGGCGCAATTTTGTCTTGGTATCCAGGGGCACTTCAGTTTCTGTAGCTCCATCAGATTCTGCAGATCCTTGCTCTTCTTCAGTAATCGACTGGTCCATCAATTGGTGCATTTTTTGAAAGGATTCTCGAGCTTTCTGTCAGGAACAGATTCACTCTTACACGGATCAACAAACTTAATAGAAGATTTATTGTAACATAGTAAGGGATGCTGTCTTCAGACGTTAAAGCTGAGAATGGAATGTTTTCCCCCACCTTACACTTTAACAGACAGTTTCTCCTAAGATAGTTGTAAAAGAACGAACGTCATCATGCCAAATGGTTCCTTTGAAATTCCAGCCAGAAGGAATGGTTGGCGCCTGGGAATAGCTAACAGCCTACTATCACTATTTCCTCAGTCTACTGCTATCCTAAAACAATAAAACATGGAGGACTCCCGACAGCTTCCTAGTCATGCAACCGCCCTGCCCCTTTCTCCCCGAGCGTAGCCTAGAGCTCCCCAGTGCTTTCTTACCATCTACGCGAAACCTTTGGAGCGATCATCTGGAGGTGTGGGGCGGGGTCCTATCAGCATGCTGATGACACCCCAGTATATTTATCTTTTTTTTTTATTTTTTTCATTAACACAAGCAAAAAGGACTACAAACATCACAAAATTACATTATTTACATTATCAAAATCCCCACACAAACATTAAGAGAGGCTTTATCTTTGTCCCGTTCTCTCTTTCACTTCCTGTTTCCTTCAGCTCAGTTCCTCTGATTACTCTATCTTCTTCTCCTTAACATTTATTTTCATCGTTAACTATCCTTTAAATGTACCTTTAGCTCTTTTATCTCTTCTGGCTATATCTTAATAAAATAACATTACCCATTGCAGATCTTTTCTCGATTTACCTCAATGTATTTCTTAATTTCCGTCATTTCAGTCTTTTTAACACCACTTTTTTCTCCTTTCATCGCTCTCGATAAGCTATCTAAAGTTACATACTCTCGAACTTTAGTAAGCCACGCTTCTAGTTCCGGGACGACACCCCAGTATATTTATCCATGCCTTCAAAAACAGCTGAGGATAGTGCGTTTCCTCTGAATGACTGCTTGGAGGAGGTAATGGGCTGGGTGAAGAATCACAGAATCATAGAGTTGGAAGAGACCCCAGGGGCCATCCAGTCCAACCCCCCGCTATGCAGGAACCCACGTCAAATCACTCCCGACAGATGGCCATCCAGCCTCTGCTTAAAAACCTCCAAAGAATGAGACTCAGCCACACTCCACTAGAGGCAGCATATTCCACTGTTGGACAGCTCCAAACGTCAGGAAGTTCCTCCTTCTGAGGTTCAGGTGGAATCTCCACTTACACCCAGATCAGTCTTGTGAATCCCCTGATTCCCCCTCCTACTTTTCAGGCAGATTTTGTTAATGTCCCAAAGCAGAGATCCTTGGTTTAATGTTAAAGAAGACTAATGTAAAAATAATACAAGAAAAACAAAACAAGAGCCAAACTGGATCTACACCCCAAGTTCTTATTTCTCCCATGAGAAATCCCACAAGAACGATGGGAAGGTAATAACACCACACACACCATGCTCTCCAAGTGCCCCGATTTGACCGGGAGAATCCAAGTTAATCCTCTATTGTTCCACATTTTCACCTGCTTTTAAAATGCCCCAGTTTCTCTCCTCCTCTCACTTTCCTCCT
>CAOLHI010008136.1:0-10955 GCA_948474755.1 Ctenosaura bakeri | reverse complement strand
CATCCTATATTTGTGGATTCCATTATTTCTGCCTAAGTGTAGGACCTTACATTTCTCTCTGTTGAATTTCATTTTGTTCGCCCTGGCCCAGCTCTCCGATCTATCCAGGTCATTTTGAATTTTGATCCTGTCCTCTGGCGTATTAGCAACCCCTCCCAATTTGGTGTCATCTGCAAATTTGATCAGCATGCCCTCTATTCCTTCATCCAAGTCGTTGATAAAAATATTGAACAGCCCTGGGCCCAGGACAGAGCCCTGTGGCACCCCCCAAAAGTCACTTCTCTCCAGGATGAAAAGCAGCCATTCGTGATCACCCTTTGGGTTCGGTCGGTCAACCAATTACAAATCCAACTAACAGTAGCCCTGTCCAGCCCACATTTTACCAGCTTCATTGCAAGAATGTCATGTGGAACTTTGTCGAAGGCCTTACTGAAATCGAGATATGCTCCATCCACAGCATTCCCTTCGTCTATCAAGCTAGTAACTCTATCATAAAAAGAGATAAGATTAGTCTGGCATGACTTATTTTTGAGAAATCCATGTTGACTTCTTGTGATTACCGCCTTGCTTTCTAAATGATTAGAAACTGACTGCTTAATGATCTGCTCCAGGATCTTTCCGGGTACTGATGTCAGGCTGACTGGGCGATAATTATTTGGGTCCTCTTTTTTTCCCTTCTTGAAGATGGGGACAACATTTGCCCTCTTCCAGTCTGCTGGAATTTCTCCTGTCCTCCAAGATTTCTCAAAGATTATAGCAAGCGGTTCCGAAATGACCTCTGCCAGCTCTTTTAATATCCTAGGATGCAATTCATCTGGCCCTGGAGACTTGAATTCATCCAATGTGGCCAGGTATTCCTGTACCACCTCTCTACCTATTATGGGCCTCATTTCCTCTGCTTCCTCCCCTGCTCCCCAACCACCAGGTTGAGTGCTTGTATCCTTCTGGGGAAAAACTGGGGCAAAGAAGGTGTTAAGTAGCTCTGCCTTTTCTCTCCCCCCTGTGAGTAATTCGCCATCTTCTCTGCGTAGCAACCCTACTGTCTCCTTCTTTTTCCTTTTGCTGCGGACATATTTAAAAAAAACCTTTTTATTGTTTTTAATGTCTCTGGCCAGCCTAAGTTCGTTCTCTGCTTTAGCCTTTCTGACTTCCTCCCTACATCTCCTGGCTACTTGCTTAAATTCTTCTTTGGTGGTTTCCCCCTTCTTCCATTTCCTATACATGTTTCTCTTAACTCTTAGCTCAGCTGAGATTTCTTTAGTCAACCATTCTGGTTTCTTCAGATGCCTTCCATTTTTCCTCCTTATTGACACTGTTTTAGACTGTGCCTTCAGTATCTCCTTTTTAAGGAACTCCCAGGCCTCCTGAACTCCTTTCCCTTTCACTGTTCCTGACCATGGAATTCCAGCCAGCAGCTCCCTAAGTTTACAGAAGTCCGCATTTTTAAAATCTAAGATGAGTGTCGGGCTACCCTTAACTTCTCCTTCCCACTGAATGCTAAATTCCAACAGGGCATGGTCACTCCCCCCTAAGGATCCAACCACTTCTACCTCATTCACAAGGTCATCCCTGTTGGTCAAGACCAGATCTAGAATATTTGATCCCCTTGTGGCCTCTTCCACCTTCTGGACCATGAAGTTGTCTGCAAGACAAGCAAGAAACTTGCTGGACCTTGCTGTCTTGGCAGAGTTTGACTGCCAGCATATATCCGGGTAATTGAAATCTCCTATTATTACTGTATCTCTCCTCTTTGAATGTGCAGTCATTTGGTTGAGGAAGGCGTCATCCAAGTCCTCAGCCTGGGTTGGAGGTCTGTAGTAAACCCCCACCAGAATATCCCTATTGTTTCTCACTGCCTTAATTCTTACCCAAATGCTCTCGACCTGGCTTTCTGGGTTTAAGTCCTGGATCTCTTCACAGGTGAAAACATCCTTGACATACAAGGCTACTCCTCCTCCTTTCTTGTTTGGTCTATTTTTACAAAATAGGCTATACCCCTCTATTCCTATATTCCAATCATGAGACGCATTCCACCAGGTCTCAGTGATGCCTATCAAATCGTAATTATTTTGTTGTACTAGGAGTACAAGCTCATCCTGCTTGTTTCCCATACTCCTTGCATTAGATTAGAGACACTTAAGTCCCTGGGCCCTTCCTGCAAGTCCTGTACTATTGATTCTACTCCTCCCACCATTGGCCACTTGTACTACTTGTCCAGTATCATTTGGGCCTTTCCCCCCTGTGTTCTCTGAGTCCTTGCCCTGAATAATATTGTCTCCCTCCCCAGTGGAACTTAGTTTAAAGACCTCTTAATCTTCCTTGCAAGACTGTTTGCAAAAACATTCCTGCCAAGTTTTGTGAGGTGCAGCCCATCCCTCGCCAGAAGCCCATGTTCATGGAAATTCAGGCCATGTTCCAAAAACCCAAACCGTTGCCAGCAGCACCACATTTGGAGCCAGTTGTTGACCTCTGCTATTGCCCTTTCCCTACGTGCACCGTATCCTTGAACAGGGAGGAGAGACGAAATGACCACCTGCGCACCAAGATCCTTAAGCTTCGTCCCCATACGCTCATAGTCCTTTGCAATGTGGTTTAAGCTGCTCCTCACAGTGTCATTGGTTCCGACATGAACCAAAATGAGGGGCTTATAGTCAGTGGGTTTGACTAGCCTGGTTAGCCTCTCCGTTATGTGGTTGATCCTGGCCCCAGGAAGACAACAGACCTCTCGATTGAGCTTGTCTGGTTTGCAAATTGCCGTTTCGGTTCCTCTGAGCAAAGAGTCCCCAACAACCAGAACTCGCCTCCTCTGAGACTTGTCCTGGGCTCCTCGATGAGTATGTTCTACTAGGACTGCCTGGGCATTCTGTTTAGGCTGGGAGTGTTGGTCTAGTTCCTGTTGCCGAAGTTGGATTCCTTCTTGTTGACATTCTGTTCCCTCCGCGTGGTGCTCCTCATTGTTCGTAAGGCCAAGTAGTTCGAAGCGATTGTGTAGGTTAAGAGTCTCTGTTACCTTCCTGGTCCTTTTAGTCCTCCGTGTGACATTCGCCCAAGCCTCCGTTTCCTGGCGCAGCGTACCAGCTTCCTGATCTATGAGAGAACACCAGATTAAGGCAATGCTATAACCACTGTATGAAAGAAACTGTGTCACCCTAAAATGGAAGCCAGCATCAAAGAACCATACAAAGGGAATTGATTCAACCTACTGCTGCCTGTTTGTTTATATGCAACACAGCATCCATAACAAAATGCCTGCCCAATAATTTCATTAAAATCAATCAAAGGGAAAAGTGTTTCTTAGGACAGCAACCATTACAGTTTATGTGTTTGTGTGTGAGAATACAGAAATCTCGGTATTAGACAATATTGTTATTCTTTCTTCTTTCCAGAATTGCTACTACCTGTTTTCATTCTGCATTGACCAGTGCCTTCCAACGCTGAAAAATATTTGTGGCTGTTCTTCTGATAATTGTAATAGAAAATGAACATTTCTAGAGGCCAGAATAATGCCACTGTGGCTTGGCTCTGCAGTAACGCTTCACTAGCCAAACACAGGAAGAAAAGAAAAGCCATTAGAACAGGAAATGCTGCCTTACCACAAGTTATGACTTCAAAGGCTCAAATCAGATAACATAGCACCCTCACCCTTTTAAAATGTTGCAGAGATTCCCCCAAGCAAGAAAGGACTGGGCACAATTCACACAAATACTCAGAAGTTACATAACTAAAGTAAAGCTGTCAACCGATTTGAAGCTTAAACTAATTGATTCACTATGTTGTTTTGCAAAGTCAGGTCCTGTGTTTCTGCTGCAATTTCCTGCAAAGTCCATCTTCCTTCAAAATATTTTGATATATTTTTGTACAAGCACCTCTCCAAAATATTTTGTACTATACCTGGCATATGCCAGGTCAGCACCAGGGGTTGTGATCGGCCGCAATGAGGTCCACCGCAAAAAGTTGCAGTGTGCTGTCCCTATGGCTGACTTTTAAGGTGGGTTTTGAGGGCATTTACAGGGTGACAATAGGAACAGTTATGAGGTTGTAAACCTGGCTTACAACATCATAACACGCTACAGGTTGCCTGCCATTCAAATATATCTATAGATATAAATATAACAATAGCTACAGATACAGATATATTTGGTTAGTTTGTTTATACAGGAAACAGTGTTGCCTGCACACAATGCTCTGGCCCCAATCCTATTGGCTTGTCTCAACTAGAGAAAGCAAATTGCATCATTTGTGATGAATGGTGAGCCACTGTGTGGTAGGTACGGGTTTCCCTAGAAACGGAATGTTTCACAGGGCCACAGTCAGAGACCATGGCTAGGAATGGAGGAGATATGAGGCGCTGGGTGACCAGGGGTGGTCACCTTGCCCGGGTCAAGACCCCAGATCTGACCACCAAACTTTACCGGCTTCACCAGTGCTTGCTGGGGTACGAGAAAGTCCCGACCCTCCTTGAGACGCTGGAAAAATTGAGGGAAATAATCAGAAACGCACCTGCTCTGGACTTCAGTGCCATCTCACATGACGTGCTTGCAGATATAGTCACGACACTGGATCACTTAGTTTCGACTTTAAGAGTAGAGGTTGCTTTGCAAGCTATAGGAGTTTTGCATGACATATATAGCCATCTCGTGATAGCACCAGGAGTAGGAGGAGCAAGCTGGCTGAAGCTCCTGGTGAAAGAAGCAATTAAAATCGGCAGTGACAGCAGAAAGATAATTAACCGGAATTATGGACAAATGTTATTCCACCTGATGCTGGCAGCCAGGCCCCAAACTGTCCTGGATCTTTTATTCCTGAAGGAATATCTATACCATCAAAACTTGTGTGTCCGTGAAGCAGTCATACGTATCTGTATCTGTGCACTTTGCACGTTCCCCAGGGACGACTTCAATCTTCCTGGTATAGCGCTGGCTCTGGCACCTGCCCTAGCTGACAGCACGCACTGCGTTCAGCATGCGGTTATGGAAACTTTTGCTGTCTTAGCCAGCCTTCTGGGACTTGCCAACAGTTCCTGCATCTTTGAAGCTGTGAAACAACTCCATCTGCAGAATGAACAGCACGTAATTACTGAAATTCGCTCGCGCTTGAGTTGCAAAACGCTCCCACATGTAAGCAGAGACTGGACTGTGAAATATGCCAACCACCACTCCTCTACAAGGGCCAGCTGGCATTCTGCAGAGCAGGTGAGTGGCCAGGCCTCCTTTGCAAAGAGATGCCTCCCATCTTCCCCTGCACCCAAACTTAATTCTATTTAATTAATCAAACTTAATTAATTTGTTTCTAGTACTCCACTCTGGCCTTGGAAGCAGAGCTATCTCAGATGAGAGTTGAAATGCAAGCGCTGGTTAACGAGAATAGTTTCTTGAAGCAAGAACTAATGAAGGAAAGAGAGGTAAGGGCAGATATGAGAAGAACTTGCCAATCTGTTGTCACCTTCTACGCCCTAGAGAGGGTCAGCTTTTACTGAAAAGCAGGCAAATGAACAGACGTTGCTTGGCTCAAGGCTAAAAGCCAGATTTATTCAGTATAAAAGTAAAAAAAATACACAGATCAGCTGCAGCTGAGCTGCCAATCAATCAAGGAGGTTGAACAAAGGGATTTGGCAAGACCTTTTTATCCAGGTAACAACATACACACCCACTGCGGCATTTTCTACCAATTACAAGCCACCTGTCCCATATTTGGCAATGCCCAGAAACTTCTATTGTCCTGAGAACAGGTAACAGAAGATTTCCTCCAATCACAGACCATTTTCCAAATGAGGTAATGTCCAGGTAGTCATGTCCAATGTCCAGGTAGACATGATGGACATGGGAGGGGCTAGAACTTCCTGTGTCTATGCCCTCCTGTCAGTTTGTAATGAAGTTGAGTTTTCCCCCCACTCACACCATGGAACCTTAAACAGTTGTCTGTCTGAATAATTTAGAAGAGGGTTAAATGCTGGGCACTGAAAAAGTGTGTTTTTCGGTCAGAGCTATCCAGCAGTGGAATCTGCTGCCTCGGAGTGTGGTGGAGTCTCCTTCTTTGGAGGTTTTTAAGCAGAAGCTGGATGTCCATCTGTTGGGATTGCTTTGAGGGTGTTCCTGTATGGCAGAAGGGGGTTGGACTGGATGGCCCCTGGGGTCTCTTCCAACTCTACATTTCTATGATTCTATGATCAGCCCTCCCTCCCTCCCTTTCTTTCTTCCAGAGACTGCTCGGCATTGCGAGAGAGCCTGAAAGGAAAGGTAGGTTCCTCCACAGCTACGTTTTAGAACTCCCAATCTCACCCGGGATTGGGGAGGTCCATGCCCCAACCTGCCCACCCCTCTGCCCCACTGCAGTGGCTCATGGGTGTGATAGGGGCTTTAACTCCAGCTGGACAGATAGCAAGTTGGGGAGGGGGAGTGAGGAGGAAGGGGTTGAGCTGTAAAACTTTCCAGATATAAGGGAAGGACAGCAACATGCTCAGATTCAGAATGCCACCCTGATGGCTGCTTTTTTGGTGAAAAAGAAAGAAAAATATGCAGTTTCAAATGATGAATAAACTGTTTTCTTGACCCATCTCTTCCGCTGTCTCCACATTCTTCCTTCGGCTTCCAGGTCTCTGTTTCCAAACTGAACAGCATAATCAAAAACATCATGGCCTGGGTGGTGTCGGCCGTCAAGCGCATTATCTACCCAGCCTTCACCAAGTTAGAGGAGTGGCTCCAGACGCACGTCTACACCATCTTGGAGGAACCCCTGCTTTCCTCGGACAACCCCAGAAGCAGCCGCAGCATCTGCAACAGAGACCTTTTCAAGACGTATGGGGGCCTGCCCTCCCTCTCCACCCGCAAGATAAGCTTCACCAACACCAGCCTCAAGCCCACCACTAGCAAACCCATTGAATTCCAGGTCACCAGCGGGAAGCCCACCTCAGTGATCTCATCCAAGTTGTCCTACAGCTCCTTCACCAAGAGCACCCACTTCTCCCCGGATGGCGACCTCTTCAAAGATCAAGAGAGGGAAAGCGGCCATCTCCTTCTCCCCAGCTAAGCACGGTCGGTTCATGTCCTCCGCCACGGCCAGCGTGCGGAGCTCCAAGTTGGACAGCCACATCTTTGAGATGCAGAAGGCTTTCTCCAAGGCCCCCGAGAAGCCAGCGGCTGCCCACCATGGCAAACGGAGCAAGGGCGCAGCACTGAGGAGGCTCTTTCCCAAAGTGGACACTGCAACCACTGCGGCCACTATCACCACTGCTTCCACCACCACCAAAACAGGACTGTCTCCCCCTGTCCGGAAGCACAAGCTGTCCCACGGCCCCTCAGACCCAAAGGAGACCCTCAACCTGAGGGACCTGAAGGGCATTTTAGCAGAGCTGAAGTCTCCTCTCTCCAAGATCACAGCACTTGTCCTCAATGACGTTTTTGAGAGGATCTTGGGTGACCTGGGCTGCACAGCCTCGGCCGTCTCCCTCGCTATGGAGGTCCTGCTGGAGTCCATCTCAGAGAGCATTCTGGGCAGCCCCCCTGGAGGTTCCCCTCCGCCTGGCTCCATCTCCCAGATCGCCAGCTTTGTTGCCACCGACCTCGTTGAGAATGTGCTCAACAAGATCCAAGCAATGGCCCAGAAGAAGTACGTTGAGACCGTTTCCCGAGATGAGTTCTCTGCGGAGTGCACAGCCATGTGCATGGTGGCCGCTGGGAAACAGATGGCCCCGGACCCAGTGGAAAGCTCGGATGCCCCTCTCGCTGGAGTCGATGCACAGCGTGGCGGAAGAGATCCTTCACTTCATTCTTGACAAACTGAAGGTCTTTGTTCTCATGAGCCAAACCAAAGTCTCCCAGTTTGAGCTCTTTGCCAGAATAAAAGCTGTTGGCATTCCACTGGAGCAGTTTTATGCTGCCATTCCGCCGCATACTGTGGAATCTGAAGCCGCAAACGCGATCGTGACAGACACCATCCGGAAGATTGTTTCCAAGTTGGTGGTTTCCTCATACACGAACATGCTCCAGTACGTGGAAGAGATGATTAGCAGCATTCTCAGCTACATCCAGAGCCAGCTGAGTCCTGAAGGAAAGCTCCCAACCCAGAGAGCTCCATTCTTCTCCAGCTCATTAATGACATTTTCAACAGTTTAAGCACAGAAAAGCTCAGGGGGATTTTCCCAGCAGCAAAACCCAGAGCCAGCCCCCCAACGCAAGGGGAAGTTCCTAGTCACAAACCCTCTGCTGCCCCAGAGACAAAAGCTACAACCATGACCACCACCACAACCCTCTTTTCAGCAGAGAAAAAGATGAAGAAGCCATTCTCTCCTGTGAGCGTCCCTGGAATGGTCATTTATTCGGAAGCAGAAGTCAAGGGAAGAGAGAAGAAGGAACCCGATGGGACATTATCGTCCGTCAACAAGGAACGCAAAGTCTTGGTCACTGAAGAGGCTCAGGACAGGGTCATATATGAAAGCTTTGGCCTTGAATCCCATGAGAGGAGCCGGCCACACCCAAAACGAGCTCCCCAAGGGGAAGAGGATTTTCTGGACAAAGACACGAAGCCTGAACCAAAGCATTTGGACAAAACCGAAAGCAGTTTGAAGGATTTTGTGCAGGAAGCCACCTTTTGTTCCGTGGAAGGCCACCAGACAGTGACATTTCCTGCTGACCCCAAGTCTGGGGTGGTACTTGGAGAGTGGACCTTAGAGAAGGCCTTGAAGAAACTGGAGGAGGACTTTAAGGAGGGAGAGCGGTCCCACATTGTTCCCTTGGCGCGGAACATCCTAAACGAAATGTTCCAGCTCGTCTGGGCAGAGCAGCCTGTCTGGCCCCTGTCTGGTCAGGGCCAGAACCTGAAGACATCCATGAGCTCTGACTTCTCCTCAGCCATTCAGCAGGAGCTGAGACGGATCCTGGTAAACTCACAGGGCTGTCTACCCAGCTGCTTAGATGATATCCTCAGCGCCTGTGGGAGTTCTGCTCTAACCAAGAAGGAAAAGGGCGGACATGGCCTGCCGTTGTCCTATTCGCAGCTGAAATCGTATGCACAGGAAGTGGCCAGGATGCTACTGAAAAACCTGAAGCATGGGCTGGACAGAGAAGTGGACAAGATCCCAACCCCACCCATCATCTTCTCCGAGAGCATAGCCGCCAGCCAGATTGTCACTGTGGTTTTCATTATCATTGCTCCTCATGAATACGAGTGTGAAGAAGGCTTCCCACGGGGCTTGCCGTGCAAAGAGAGCGTGCTGGAAAAACTTCTCTGGAAGAAAGCAACCTACAAGAGTGAGCTTCAGCTCCAGATCCAGAACACTGTTGAAACCTTTTTGAATGAAATCTACCAGACCGTCCTGTTAGATATGGGTGTCCCCGCCTTCAGCCGGGGCAGAGGAGTCTCAGGCTTCAAAGGAGACGGACAACTGCTCCCCACCTCCTCTTTCCAAACACGTGGTGGTGAAGTCTGACATTTCAGTGGTTTCCGGTGACCTACGGCAGCATAAATGAAATGGAGATGGAAGACGAGGCACTGGGGAGGATGGTGGAATCTGTCCACTGCGAAGTTCTGCATGAAGTGCTCTTACGGCAGCCCTTCCCAGAGGACAGGGAGAGCCTGGGCAACCTGTACGTCACCCAGATCGCCTGTTTCATCATCAACGGTGTTCAAGTACCATTTCCAGTCCAGAAGGGGACTCCTGCCTGAAGGTCTTCCCTTGTCGGCTGCTGGAGGACATGCTGAACCAGCTCCTGGACAAGATATTCCCCACCCCGGAGAGCATCGCTGCCTACATTGGCAACCAGGCAGACTTCTCGGAGTCAGACTTTGTCGAGATGGCCATGAACCTGAAAAGCTACGTCATCACAGAGATTTTGGCTCATGAGATTAAGCTGGAAAACCTCACAGAGCGCGTCCCAGACATGGACCATGAGACAGAGGAGGATATTGCCAATTTGGTGTACAACCAGGTTTTGCAAAAGTATCCATCCCTTGGGGACCTGCAGAATGCTCTTGCCCAGCAAGGGTACAACAGCATCTGTGAAGCTGCCAGTTCACTGGTGGGAGAAATTTTAAACTTCCATCTCCACCCATTTTTAAGCAGCGACGATTCCTCCAACAGCGAAAGCACCAAATGGCAGAAGGAGAGGCAACTCTTTTCACGACGCATCTACTCAGCCGTGTTTTTTTAGAGGACGTTGTTGTGGCTTTCTTTTGCAAAATCTTGTCCTCCCCAAATATTCTGGCATATTCCAAAGACACCAGTTTATCAGAACAGGAGATGAGAAGCCTGGTTATTGAGCTAGTCAATGCTTTGGTTGCTGAATTTAAAATGTTGGAAGTCAAAGTCATCCAGAGCATGGAAGAAGACTCATAATTTCCCCAGATAGCGCCCAAAGTAGTGGCTCAAATCAGTAGCTCCATTTATGAGAAGTTACTGCAGCAACTTGGGTCTGAGTTAGAGATTTTTAAAGCTTTCCGGAACAACACCCACATGTTAGCAGAAAAACTTACCCCTTTAATGATAAGAGAAATTGTTGGGTATCAGTTGCTCCCTTTGTTTACTGGAGACACTTCCCCTTACCTCTTCTCCTTTCTGGTGGCTGAGACCATTGTGGACAGAGTTGAGACCATCCTATCAGAAGCCACGTCCCCCCCCGTTCTATCTTTGGAGAGATGTTTGTCAAGATCTTAGGCAGAATATTCCCATCATGGGCATCTGGCATCTTACCGGATGCTCACGACAGCCCAGCCCCAGTTGGGGTGACAAAGAGGTCTCTGCCCACTGTGCCCGTAAAGGAAGAAGCTGGTTCAGATGCCCCAAGAAGCATCCAGAGCCTTGTGGAAAACATTAGCAAAACTGTCTCTGGGAGATCTGGGTCTCCAAAGAGAAAGTACGAAGGCGCCTCCAAGGAATTTGCAGGATTCTTCAGTAAAACAGGTCAGGGTGATCAGCCCCCCAGCCAATCTCATCCCTCGTCCACTCTTATTGCAAAGTCTGC